>JAJLRJ010000002.1:55970741-55978241 GCA_024195265.1 Dendrophyllia cribrosa
CAATCAATACATCAACTATCAATCCATCAATATCAATCAAGTCAATCAATCAATGAATTAATCAAACAATCATCAATCAATCAATCCATCAATATATCAATCAATATATGAATCAATCCATGCATCCATCCATACATCAATCAATTAATCGATCAATCATTCCATCCATCAATCAATCATTCAATACATTAGTCCATCCATCCTTCAATCTAGCCATCAATCAATCAATCAATTAATCAATCAATTAATCAATCAA
Organism: Dendrophyllia cribrosa; assembly: GCA_024195265.1. Lineage (NCBI taxonomy): Eukaryota > Metazoa > Cnidaria > Anthozoa > Scleractinia > Dendrophylliidae > Dendrophyllia > Dendrophyllia cribrosa. The sequence goes on from JAJLRJ010000002.1 coordinate 55,970,998, forward strand.
CCAATCATCCAATCAATCAACCAATCAATCGACCAATCAATCAATATTTTTCTTAAACTTCATTCATTTTAGGTATCTTGACGACAACAAAATTGCACGCATCACACCTGGAGCCTTTCAAGACTTGGGATCACTAGTATACTTGTGAGCGTGGAACGATTTCGAATAACGTTGTATTTATTTTTGTTGCAACCATCATTTTATTATGAAACATGCTTGATTCTTTAAAAACAGGTATCTTCAGAAAAACAAGATTTCAGAAGTTCTTAATGGCACATTCCATGGTTTAGATTCTTTAATTAGGTTGTGAGTATCCTGAAGTACATTGATTTTTTTTATAATTAATTGTCTGCTGGCTATCGTAAACAATCAACAACATGGCTAACATTCATGTTGACGGGTAATGCTTTCAGAATCTGTCTCATGTGCCTATTCCATAAACGGCAGTGCAGGCGCCTTTTGGTGGGCGAGTACTGATTTTTATAATTGGTTTAGGTTTAGCCTAGGAGAAATGATTGGTTTGTTTTTTCGACTGAATTAACAATTCAATTTGCCTATTTAAAAGGTACCGTTAAGCAGCTCCCTAAGACTTTCAATTTCCCCTCCCACCTCGACACAAATAAAGAGGACACCTCTCATTGAACCGTCAATCCATGCCTTGGATGGTTAATGACGAGAAAAAAGTAACAAAGACTAAGCTGTTATTTTTTAGATGTAACAACTTGTGTTCGTGACCAGTCTTCTAGTCGTTGATTTTACGCTTCCTCTGCTTATAGTTTACTTAATTATTGTTTTAGGAATCTTCATGACAACCACATTCAAAGCATTTCACCTGGCGGGTTTGAAGGCCTGGGATATTTAAGAGATCTGTAAGTTTTTAAAGATAGTTATCCAATAACTTCGCAGTTTGTTTCATAAAAATAAATTCTATGAGCCTGAATTCCACGACACCAGAATTTGCATCCCATGCATGTGTTTAAGGTACACTGTAACCTTAACCTTCTCTACTTAAGGTTACCGTGTACCTTCGGGGGTGTCTCCAGTATAACAGCTCTAGCGTCTTAAGATAACGCTTAATATACCTAAACCCAGATATCAAATTAAAGCTTATAGAGCTGGCTATCTAAATATGGAAACCATTTGATAATAAAATGAATTATCGAATTTTTTACGACGTCTAAATTCGAACGTCCGAATCAGCTTTAAAACGCTACAACTCAAAGGGAATTTGTTCGATTTTCCCCAAATTTGGACAAAAGCTAGGCTAACATATAATCAACAAAAAGATGACGGCGAATTTCCTATTTCCGAAAACGTTTTCGTCAAGAGCCATTTCCGTGCGATCACTCCAATTTTTTTCTCTATTTTTCGAAAATATTCTGTAACTTTTCACTGCAATTGAATATGGGAAATCGCCGACACGTTTTTTTAGCGCTTCGTGTCCGAAAATCCGAGAACAAACCAAATTAGCAAAATACAATAATCTCTTTGAGTTATAGCGTTTTAAAGCTGATTCGGACGTTCGAATTTAGACGTCGTAAAAAATTTGACAATTCATTTTATTACCAAATGGTTTCCATATTTAGATAGCCAGCTCTATAAGCTTAAAATTTGATATCTGGGTTTAGGTATATTAAGCGTAATCTTAAGACGCTAGAGCTGTTATACTGGAGACACCCCCGAAGGTACACGGTAATCTTAACAAGTGTGATTTCACACGAAACATTATTTCTTTTCACTTTATTTCGTCCAGAAAACTTGAGAAAAACAAACTTTCACAGCTTTTAAATGGGACACTTCGTGGTTTGGATTCTTTAAATCGATTGTGAGTATGTAATTTAGATGCATTGCTTCCAATCCTTTCAACTGACGATGCATAATAAAATGATTACCCGAAGCCACGCACCAATTATCTAAAGCGTAGCTTTAGCTATAGCGGGGCTCAGTTGTGGAACTTCTTACCACAAGATGTAAGGAATATCAAGTCAATAGGGCAATATAAAATAGAAATAAACCGACTATTTCAATCATCATTTTCCCACTCAGCAACCTTGTAAAACAGTAAGTGAAGTGTATATATATATTTTAATGATATAATTGTCACTTTTTATATACCGAATGATTTTACCGAGTTTAAATAAAGTTATATGTATGTATGTATGATGCACATTAAACTCAACCTTTAGCCCTCCTCGTTGGACTTGAGATCCGAAGGTCGGTGGTTCGAGACATGGTCTCTGCTGTCGTGTTGTTTCTTTTTAAAACAAGATAATTTACTCCACATTGTCTCTCTTTACCCAGGTGTATGAATGTGTACCGGCAACATAATTATATGCTTGGCCGGGGGGGGAGGCCGGGGGGGAGGGGGGGGGGGGGGGCGGTGGGGTTACCCTGCGATGGACTAGCATCCCATCCAAAGAAGAGTATCTTAATATTCTAGCATCCCATCCAAGGGAGAGTATCTCAATAATCTTGCTTTGTTCATGCTATAGAAAACGGAATAAGCTCCGATCGTGTGGGCCGGGCTCTTATGCCAATGTCCCTCCAAAATCGAATAGTTTCTTGTGAATCACAGGCAAAGAAACTTCCACTCTTTAGTGAAGTAATTCATAATAAGACTTGTTTTCATAATTCTTTCGATTATTTTTTTCTTAGAAACATGTCTGATAACAGAATTCAATACATTGCACGCGGAATATTTATGGATGTCAATACGCTCAAATCTTTGTGAGTGTTATAACTTAAATGGAACGCCTATTTTATATTTTCTGCGCTGAAATAACAGCGGAAATGTTTTATTAAGTCTTTTTCCTTTAATAGATCTTCGTAACACTATTAATTCAGACTGAGTTATTTATGGCTTCCTGGGATTGGGGTAGCCTCGTCGGATTCTCCCCTCTCCATTTGTATCTTTGGAAGTAATGAAACTTTGGAAATGACAATTACATGATATGATGTCAACATGTGACATTGGGATTACGTCATCATCTTCGAACAGCCGCCATTTTGGTTCTTGCATTTTAAATTTTCATGACATTTAAAAAATATAAAAATCAATAAAAGGGTGCCAACTCAAAAGAAAGTAGAATATTTTCATTTTAATGTTGGATTTAAAATTTTAGAAATTCATGCCAAAACCTAGTCGCTACGGCAAAGCATTATTGATCGTCGTCTTATTTTAACTCAAGGTGGCTTAACGGAAATAACATCACTGAAATCCACAACTTTACGTTCGAGGGACTACAAAATATTCAAGAAATGTAAGTGCTTTAATGGGCATAATGTAACAGGCCGAAATTAGACATAACTATTCATATACAGTGTATTAAACTGTCACAAAAGACTGTTAATCTGTAAAGCGCCATTAGACGGTGACGGAAATTGCACCATATAAATATTTATTTATTACATTATTATAAATATGCAAGTGTAAATAGACATAAAATTGACAACAACACGTTTGAAGAATCACAACTGTATGTGTAAACAAACTTTTCTCTTGTTTTTAGAAAAAAAGTTGCTTAATACGTTATTTACTTAACAGATATCTGAATAATAACAATATCAAGAGTCTACAACCAGGAACCTATCACATTTTCAGCAAATGGAGGTTTTTTAATTATTTGTAAGTATTTCAACTAGTTTCGTGTTTTCTTAGTAACAACTGCAATTAACTCAGCATTTCCTGCGACCCATGTGACACACTGTAGGGGTCACATGGTTTGTTAACTCTGCGATATTCCACGAAATAATTAAACTTCTTACTTTTGTCGTCTATACACCTACAAACATATTTTTAATTTATTCACCACGTCCCCAAAGGGGATTTTCATAGACAAGTGATACTGAAAATATTAATCACAGAAACAAAATAGCTTATCTGTACATTTATATATACAGTCTTGCACTTCATACTTACATTTTATACTTTACTAAATCAAAATAAGAGTAACAAAAAACTAGTACAAGTGAAAATGAATAAAAACGAATTAAAAAAATAACACTGACAGTAATATAAATGACAATGCAATTGTCTTTAAGGCGAGACGTACATTTATTGCAATTATTTAATTAATGAAATATTAATGACAAAAATTAATTATAACATCTTGATAATCCAACAGGTTTCCGATCAATACCACATGTTCAGTTATTTTGATCCGGATTCACGCCATAATTTTATGCAAGAAGCGCGTATGATATTAACATTTTGAACTTGATAATGATGTCATGAAGACGTGGAAACATGAATAAAGTGATTTTTATGTTATTTTGTATTCAATCACAACAAATGTAGATCGATGTCTGGGAACAAGCTCGAGACTCTTAAAAACAAGACATTCTCTGGCCTTAATTATTTATACAAACTGTGAGTGACGACAACGTTTTAATCATTTGTTTGCCTGGCTTGAAACACGCTTATCCTTGTAAATAAAGACATACTACGATGATATATAAATTCCTAATAGATGCTCCTATTTTGGCACTTTTAATTGTATTTCATAAATGAATTCTTTGAACATGAATCGAAGTTGCAATAAACGTTATTGTCATATATTCCCAGTGTTAGTTAGGGACTTAGAATTTGATAAAAATTGTGTTTAATTTTTGAAAGAACACACTTAGTTATACTTTTTAATTTCCGTCACAAATGTTTTGGTTTCATAAAATTTCATGAGGCCTCATAAACGTACCATTCACAACGTGTCCAGTCTTAAATAAAAAAGGTGCCATATATTGTCTAAAGAAACTTATAAAATCACGTTATTTACGTGATTCTTGGGTACTTTATTTCTTGTAAAAAAGGAAAAATATTTTAATTTTTTTTAATTTTTAAGATGACTACCGGCCACTTGATTATTCACGCAAAAATTTAGTTTTTCTGTTAACTTTTGCTTGTTAGTTCTGAACTATACTATAAAATGCGATTTAATTGTTGCTCTTGTAGTTACTTGGAGAACAACAACATTCACAACATTGAGACAAGCGCGTTCTACAGAATGAGAAACATCAGGATCATGTAAGCTACTGCTAATGTGTTACCTTATGCCTAAATGCGATCCACTGTAAATACATAGAACATTAATTTTGGAACATAAATCCTCAACAAGGATTGGGAATAAAAAATTCACCCAGCCTGCAATTAAACTCTTAAGTTGGATTATCGCCACACATATGCACTGGGTTCGGCTTTTTGTCCCGAAAAGAGGGATTGGACTGCGCGCAATTCCCGAAAGGCGGCTGGTAATTGAGACGAATTGAACCCAGGTCTCCTGTCTACTGATAACCACTAGCTAGGTCACTAAAACAACGAAGCTTTAATTCTATGAGAATTAAACTGGCGTTCGATCGCATCCTATCCCTTTATACAGTCGTTCAATGATGCACAGTCCATTCCTCTAAGGGTTTCAGGCGATATAAAAATTGGTCAAACCAAGCAAAATTCCTTTCTTATGAAAAGGTTTACAGGCTGTTCTATAAACCATTAGGACACGCCTTCTTCTTCTAAAACAGTTTGGCCCTTTGTCGATATATAAAGAACAATGGCTTAGCAGTCTTTAAATATTCCATAAAACGATTCAACATAAAAGAAAAAAATTACCTAACAATAGATAAAAAGAACGAGGTATTGTTGAATTTCATTTCGTTGTTGATATATTGAAAAGCTACCAAAAATTTGTCGTTGTTTTAATAGCTTCTAATGAATGAAGGTTACATTAACCCTCAATTGTCGTTTTATTGAAACAAACTTGCAGACATTTGAATGGAAACCGATTAAGAAACGTTACCAATGGAACATTCTACTACAGAAAAACACTTAATCAATTGTAAGTGCTGAGATGCATGTAAAATGAATACCATATATGATTAATTACAACCAGAAACCCATAAGTGGGTTGAAACGTGCAACTGTCTCTTGTACGCTTCAAAACAAGCTTCCGATTATTCAAATTGCTTCGAAGTTGTTACAGCCATATTTGGGAAATCAAGATAAAAATATTAACCAATCAATTCGCTAGAACAACTTGCTTTCTATCTCGAGGGACCGAGGGGTTTCCAAATATGGTACTAAGCAAAAAATGAATATTCGGAAGCTGTGAATGCGCGTTACATGTTTCAACCCAGTTATGGGTTTCTGTTACAACCAATAACTACAAACAGCTTAAAATCCTTTTTCATGATGGATTGACTGTTTTATTCATATTTAGTATTCTCTTTTACAATGTTCACTTTACCAGTTTAGTTTTTCAACATTTCCTTTGGATAATAACGTTCTGACAGTGTTCATCGTTTGATTAATATAAACTGATCTGATGTCTTTCGTAGCTTTCTACTAAATATATACCAATGTTATTTTAATTTTAAGTCTTAAATCGTGTAAGCGGTGTATGTGTATATATATTCATTATTTAATTTCAAGGGATTTATCTGATAACAACATATCAAGTATTCCTGAAGGAGTGTTTGCCACACTAAAGGGACTAAGGATCTTGTGAGTATTTATGTTTGTTTGGTCATACTCATGCAATTTTGATACATTCCCTCGCCCGTAATAACAAGCGTTAATACTAAATAACTGCATGCTGAGGACTGCTTATAAAAATATAAAATTTTTGTTCACTCGTTATCCACAGTTCAAGCATACGTGGTAATAATTTATATTATGTTATTCTATCAGACTAGAGAAGGAAACTGGTGGACAGACAGTATTTCTTCTCTGAAGAAATATAAGAAGAACATTTACCACGAATGGAAAAATGACTTACAACTTTTATGGTTACAGTCAAAACCGGTCAAGCGTTCCCGCCAAGAATGAATTAATGAATTCATTATTGCAAATTTGATTTCATTACTCGTTTCAATAATCCGCTCTTCGAATAAATAATGCAAAATTCAAAATAAGCCTCGATTCAAAAATCGAATTTTGATTGGTTTAATGAACAAAAGGTTTATGCTATATATGAAATACTAAGCACCAGGTTGACCGCGACTCGTCAACAAAGATGGCGGCAAGATCTCCGTCGTCCTCGTGTGAGGAAAAGGTAGGTTTATATTCCATTTTGTTGGGAATCTTTTCTTCTTTTCAAGCATTAGTGCATGGTAACTATTATGGCTATAGTTTGCCGTTACAATGAAACACTTGTATTGGAAAAATCAGATTCATGGAGCGCTGTTTGAGACGGCTTTCGGAGATACAAAAAATATCAACAATTACATGGCTCTCGCTATACTTCTTCCTTGAA
>JAJLRJ010000002.1:55983241-56223241 GCA_024195265.1 Dendrophyllia cribrosa
ATGGGAATTTATGTTGATATCAATCTGTGATTGACTTTTTCTTTGTGTTTTCGCTAGTTTTGGAGAATTGTTTATAAAACGCGCTCAATTAAATTCAGTTGTTTTGATTTCTTCCATCGGAGACATCTCGGCCTCGATGAGCTATAAATGGTTCGCGTTTTGCTTTTAAACATAAGCTTATGGAGATTTGAATAAAATTTTTCGAAAGAAGATTGTGTTGTCCATTTTTATGTGTTTGTTCATTCATTACATGGGTTGAAAAGCGATTTTATTTAAACAAATTAAGACTTAGATTTTATAGTTCTAAACTTCACTGCCTCGCGTGGCCTTATGCAAATATGTTTGTGTATTTTTTGCAATTTTTATTTCCAAATCAGTTTCTCGGACAATTTTTTATAAGCAGCAGGTTTATTTTATTTGGGAATTAGTCGTACTAGTTATTCTAGACGGAGAAAAAATTGTTTTTGTGAACTCTTGTACGGTCTCAATGTACTGTGCAAACGTCTGTTTTTGAGAATTGCTAAAATTAAAAAATAGCCCGGTCGTCAATTTTATTCTTGTGCTTCCGATCTTTCACCTCAGTTAAGTTTATCATCGGCTTTCTGTTCAAAGAGCGACGCCGTTAGGCTCAGCCTATCTATATATATTATATCCATTTTTATATCGTTGTATATACATTTCTATATTGTTATATCTATCCGTTTATGATGGTCATGGCTTAGCGGCCCGGCTTGGTGTACATACGGCGTACGTAAATGACCAGGCTCTTATTTTTTTTTACGCACTTGTGCGCATGACTTCTCATAGTTGCATTAAGCCCTAGGTTTGATTCCTACTCCAGTCGAACTAAATGTTTTTACCAGTTCCTTAAATTCCTTGCTGTAATTACTTTTCGGGTAATTTTCAAGGCCCACGATAATTCGTTCCCAATGATAACGTTTTTTTATCAATTGTAATGAATTTACAAGTGCTACCAAGTTTGTTCGTTCATGATCATATTGTGCAACATTTTGACGTTTTTGTCACGATCTGACATCCAATTTAAGGAATTATAATTTTTTTTGGAATGATTATTAATATGTATATATTGGATTTTATCTATGTCTTATCCCTTAATTACATTACTATTATAAAGACAACGCGTGTTTTGATTTCAGATTCATGCATGGGAATAGGTTATCGAAGATTTCTAGAGGCGTTCTCGATTCTCTTGTGAGATGCAAATTTATGTAAGTCTACATTGTCTTGGGACGAAATCCCTTATGTTTGACTATTTTAACATAATCGTATATCCATCTATCTAAATATATGTCACTTTTTAATTTATCATCGTGGGAAAATTAGAGTTCAGATTAGACCTCCTGATTACTTTCAAACCACAAAAAAAAAGACTCCATGGTCGAGGTCGAACAGAAATCAAAAGAATGCCCTGAAAGTAAATGCAAGTTAAACTTTTGGTGCTACTTTATTTCATTAAGCCGACTTGTTGTTATTCTTATTTTTTGTTTAAATTTAATAGAACGCTTAACAACAATAACATCAGCGAGATAGAACCAGACGCATTTCAGGGATTAAAGACCGTACAAACAATGTGAGCGCCACTTTATGCATGGATGCATGCTTTGTGTGTTGTTATATCAAAGTCATCACGACTTATTAGATCAATGGGCTAAGATCTTAATGAATCTCTCTTCAGTTTTGTGAAATTGTAAGTTCCAATTCCAAAGGGAAACCGGACCGGTTATTTCAAAAGTAAAGTTCAGCTTCCCCAAGAACGTTTAGAGGACTTCATATGACGTCATCCAATCAACCAAGAAATTGCTGCTTCAATGTGTGGAGAAGCTAATCTCGCATAGACAAGGCCTTTTTATCTTAGTGGTCTTAGTGGCCTGCTTTATAGCGAAGATGTCTTAGTAAGACCGCTTTCTAGAATAACTGCAGGCTTGAGTTTTGCGAACTGAGTAATGGAGGACGGAGTTTCCACGGTTTTCAGCCAGCTATTTCCAGGCTCGCTCAGTTATTTATACCGTCCTTAATTATGGCGATTTGTGTAATTCTGAACCTACTGATCTACGAATTGAAACCACCAGTTCCTAAGCGTTTTTACAATATATTTGTTTTCAAGAGGAACAAATTAAAATTCTGATAAAAAGCATGAGAAAATCTATTTTTCCCTTTTTGATCTCTTATTTTTTGATGTCAAGATTTCTACAATATAATCGTCTAGAAAGAGTGAAGAAAGAAGATTTTGCATCACTAAAAAAACTGGAAAGGCTGTAAGTGATAAGATGATTTACAATTATTAAGCATATTATATTATTGAACATATAAATTGACATGTATACATTAATTCATTAAACCTATTATTATTCGACTATGACGTCATTTACCTAATAAGGAAAATATAACACGTAAAATATCCGAGAGTATTACACAGTAGACTGTCGTATTACACCTTAGTAAAGGTTAGTAAAGATACAGAAGCAAAAGTGAAAGGAATTTCAGTCGAATAATGAATTCATTATTCGATGGTTTAACAGATAAAACGTACCGACATTTTACTCATTGCCGAAATTCTCGTAAAATATCTGCGCGTATTATCTGTTCAAACATCGAATAAGGTGTATGTATTTGAACGCTACTGGTTCTCGTTTACCAACATGGCACCAGTTTACACCAGACCACTTCGGGTGATCATCGCTAATCCGGCGTGTTTTCCTGAAAATAAAAATCATCAAGGGATAGGATACGTTTCTCCTATCATAAAAAAACTGTTCTTGTAATGGTTTTAGTATAGTATAGTATAGTATAGTATAGTATAGTATTATATAGTATAGTATTATATAGTATAGGATAGGATAGGATAGGATTGTATAGTATAGTATAGTATAGTATAGTATAGTATAGTATAGTATAGTAGAGTAGAGTAGAGTAGAGTAGAGTAGAGTAGAGTATATAAAATATAAATCATCAAGGGATAAGATACGTTTATCTTATCATAAAAAAACTGTTCTTGTAATTGTTTTAGTCAATAATTAATGAAGTAAATTCCATTTCGATCCCACAAATGGAAAAAAATAGAATGAAAGCAACTCCGAAGTTCATCTTGTTACACCGAAAATTATCTGAAATCATCAACAAGGGAAGTACATTACGTTTTGATTGTATTGCAAAACCATTTCCAAAATGTGGATGATAAGAAATATATAAGAGATATTAACTTTTTAACATACATTAATTTCCATATATATAGTCCAGGTCTTCATAATATTTAAACTGAATAAAACTGAAAGATAACAATAATAATTATTTTTTTCTTTCAGCTACCTGTTTGACAACCAGATATCCTTTATTGAAACGGGATCATTCCCACAAGTACATCTGCCACAATTGTGGGTAAAACTTTGTTTTCGCGTGTAGTAATAACACGCATCTTGAAATTGTAGTCGGGGTATTTTCAAAATGAAGGAAAGCGATGTCACCAAGCTACCAAATTACTAATTTAGACATCACACACTTTGATTTGAGATCGCATCACTAATGTATTTTCTTCCAGTTCACGTAAAGAATAAAGACGTGTTAGTGGTAAAACAAATGCGGTGTTTCATGATTGGCCTGTAAGGTTCTGTCACTTGAAGTATCTTGCTCACTATCTGTCCCCTATTTATTATTTACTTCATTTAATTTATCACCTGTGTATATAATATCAACTAAACTAAATGGTTTAGCGGAATCATGAAAACCAACAAAATATAGATCATTCTCTGATCATGATTAATTTCTATATTAACATTTTTCTCTCTTAGACCAAAAACATCTTTCCAATTTGTAAATTACAATGACGATGCGATACTTTGCTTTAATTGTTAGTAAAGATTCAATTTGTATTGCAGGCTTTTATACAAAAACACGGGTCTGTCGTCGATAACTATAGTGGCAGGCGAATATCAAAAGCCAAATGTGACGGTTTATATGTGAGTATGGTGGAGGCGCGGAAGTCTGGTGTTAATAGTACATTGAAATGTTAAAAGTCGGTGATTCGAGGCCTCGGGTCTCTGCCGTCGCGTTGTGTCCTTGATCCGCATTGCATCTCTCCAGGAGCTTATGATCTCTCAAAATAGATGTGTAATGGGTACCTGCGAATCTTACGCTACAGAAACCTAACACAACTTAATGTTTGGGATAATAACCCAGTGTAAAATCATCTAAATGGAAGGCTTGTCTATCAATCCCTAGTTGAGTAGTCTTTTTTCGACTACGCTTGCGCAGTTGGAGTTCCTGTCTTGAATATAAGCCGCAAATTTAACAAGCGGTAAACCATTCCGTATTGCACAAACCGGGGCCCTAGGCTTAGATAAGCCACAGTCGCGGAAAAAAAAAATGTGAAAAAAATGTACCATTTATACCGTGAGTGTGCGTCTTTTCCCGGATCTTTTGTAAGCCTTATTTAAGCGCGGCTTATTTTCTTCGTATAAATGGCCCCTAATGTTATATCTCCTCAGGTATTCAGATAATGTTCCGTCTATTCCAGTTAATCGTGTATATGCAGGTGTTCTCGAACGAAATGGATTTCGGTGCAAATTCCACGATGGTTATAATGAATGTGATCTTTGCCCCCGGGGAACTTACTCAATAGGTGATGGTACGTCTAAAGGATGCTGGGAGTGTCCTGCAGGTAAAGTACTTATTGTTGTAGAAATGAACTGGTTGTGGTCGTTGCCATTATTTCTCCTCTAATTTTTACATGAACCATTAATTATACATATTGGCATGCGAAGTTTCTTATTTCCTGTAGATACATGTAGGCTCTAAGAAATGCATGCATGAATCTCACTGATTATAACGTCAAACTGACTCTCTTGAACTAAGAGAACACTCTTAGCCAATGTGACAAGAGATCGTAACCAAAATGTTTAATGCTATCATTTTCAAGGTGGCTTTTATCAAGACTCAGTTGCGGCAGTTGGTTTGACATTGGATGGTAATGGGTGCCAGCGTTGCCCGGTGGGAACTTTTGTTCACCCAACAAATGCACCGGGAAAAGCGTCATGGGAATGCAAAGCATGCCCAGAAGGTCAGTATCAAGTGCAATTGTCATTATTACAATACCGGCGAACATGATGATGGGGATTAATCATGCGATGGAGTAGCATCCCATCTAAGGGGAATATGAATACTCTCGATCACTTGCTTAATATTATGGGAATCGGCTGAGCTTTAGTAGTTGTAGGCCACTTAGCTTGACAAAGCTTAATACCCTCTTTAGAAAGCCGAGTAGAATCTACTTTTTCATCACTATCGTAAACTTACAAACAGTTTCACTTGAAGTTGGGCTACAACAGTTAAACGTAAACGTGTTGCCGCCCAGATTTCTTTTTATCCCATTAACAGTACCTCTTCAAACAACTTTTTATCGTGATTTACTAGCAATACCATTTTGGTATTTTTTCAGGCACAAACACAACCATGTTGGCTGGGTTCAGGGCATGCTGGTGCTTAAAAAACTATTACCGCTTGGATCGCTTTGGACCCTGTGCTGCCTGCCCTGGTCATGGTGTGGAGTGCTCCAGTGACAAACTAAATTTGTCACGTGGATTTTACTGGGAATGGGTTGACAACAGCAGAAATGACAACAAATCCACCTACAAGCTATTGGTCGCGAACTTGGCCATCGAGAGTGATAGATACAACAAGAAAACAATACGATTTAGTGGCAATGTCCCAAAAGCTTATAAATGCCTGCGAGAAGACTCTTGTCTTGGAGGAATAAACTCAGCATGTGCCGAAGGTTATGCTGGACCACTTTGTGCCAACTGCCAATCAGGATACTACAAACGGGCGCTATCATGCCAAAAGTGCCCTTCAAAGAAACTCATTGGAGTACAGCTTGGAATGCTGTCTTTGATTATTCTGATAATTATCCTTGTTATCGTTAAGAGCAACAAATCATCGACTTCGGAAAGGCGAACGATATCCGACATGTTTCTTGCCCACGTGAAGATTGTCATCGGGTTCTATCAAGTTCTGGCTGGTGTACTGCAAGCTTTCTCTTATATAAAGTGGCCATCCGAAGTTTCTGTCCTTGAGAGCTACGTTAGATTTGTTCAGCTTAACTTCCTGCAGATTGTTTCCCCGAGTTGTGTAGAAGAAACGATCAATATGAACGCTTATGGTGACTTTGTTTTTACTTTGGCTGGAAACGTTTGCATTATCACCCTGCCGATGTTTTGTTACCTCGTAAGGTTGGCTTGGATGAAGATGAAAGCGCAACAAAGCGACGGAAGTGACGCCAATGACGTACAAAAAGCCATATCTGAAAGTCACCATGTTTCTACTGTTTGTCGCCTATCCAGCTACTTGTGTCAATATTTTTCAGATTCTTCCTCTTTCCTGCCATGAACTATGCCCATTTGAAGGTGCTTCAAATTGCCCATCTTTTTTACGAGCAGACTATTCCATTAAGTGTGACACCGATAGGCACCGAAAATACGCTTGGGCAGCATACGCCTCGTTGTTGTATGTGGTGGGATTTCCCATTTTACTGACCTTCCTCGTGTGGAAAAACCATCTGCGGGCTCGAAACAGACCAAGGAGGCTATCCATAACAGAAAGCAGATCTAACATAAACTCAATGGCATTCGCCATTTTGTTTTTACACGAAAACTACTCGCCGAGTTGCTGGTATTGGGAAAGTATTGAAATGGCGCGAAAAGTTATCCTCTCTGCTGGTGTCATCTTTGTAGGATCCGAAAGCCGTACGCAAGTCGGTATCGCGGCCATGATTTCCGCCAGCTTTGCAATGTTACACGGGCGGTTTCGACCCATTCCTGACAGATTCGAAGACTATCTGCAAATGATGTCCCTTTTGGTAACATCATTCAACCTCTCAATTGGAGTGTTGTTAAAGATGCCTTCGGATGAAACAGCTGGTAGCGTGGGTGTAAGCAATGACAACGAGGGACTTGGCATTTTACTGTTGGTCACTAATGGTCTGGTAATAGGTGTTGTATTTGGTAAGATCACTATACATGTATCTTTAATTCAACTGTAGACGTAACTTGTGAATGATATTTTATCAGTCCTTATTAACTGTTGAGATAAAGACCGATAACATAAGTAGGAAAGGGCCTAAGGCCATGCACAATGAAATGAAAACATTTTTCATTGTTACAACTAGTGATCTCATTGGGCTAGACTCAAAAACCGCTAAAAGGTTAGGGTTCAAGGTGCATTTTGTCTATTTTTAAAGGTTTCAAGCAATCTAAGACCCAATCGCACAACATGCAAGTTTTAAAAGATCGATATTGTATTTGGGGAACATCATCAAAGAAGCAAAATTATTAGCTATTGTCTTCTGCTATTCTGATTGGTTCAGCACGAACATTTCCTAAAATTTATGGATTTTCTTTATTTTTATAATGAAATATAATTATGAACCATCAGCTCCTCCTCTATTCTTGAAACCAAGGATATTCTATGTGGGAAAGAGCCAATGCCGTTGAACAATGAAGTTTGCCGTAGTTCTTAGGGACGGATCATTATTTTTTTGACGGGGGGGGGGGGGGGGGGGGGGGGGGGGGGGGGGGGGGGGGGGGGGGGGGGGGGGGGGGGGGGGGGGGGGGGGGGGGGGGGGGGGGGGGGGGGGGGGGGGGGGGGGGGGGGGGGGGGGGGGGGGGGGGGGGGGTTGGAAAATTTTGAATAATTTGTTTGCAGAGGCTGGAAACCACGTCGAAATAAATTTGTTTGCACAAGCAAAAAGTAAAGAAAAATTTTTTTGGCTGAAAGTATGGCAGTTGGTCGGAGACACAGAATAAGTTGTTTGCAGCAGGTGCCGCATATAAAAAAATGTTTGCATGTAAAATAATATTATATTTTTTATTACATGATTTTTACACGGCTCTCTGGAAGAGCATTTTTATGAATGGGATTCCGTGACTAAATAAAGATGATTGATTGATTGATTGAAATTTTTCCACCCCCCCCCCCCCCCCCCGCCCCCCCCCCCCCCCCCGTCAAAGAAATAATGGTCTGTCCCTTATGTGGAGTATTACTTAATAACTAAACAAGACAACGAGGTCTTGTAACTAACATGCTAAGGCGGAAACTGGGGTGGTCATTCCTTAACGGTAGATGAAAGCTCTCTGAAGATTAATTATGTTTCATCGTGTTGTTAATAGAAATGTTCAGGATAATAACAGATTTAAAACTTCTGTACGCGACCACTTTATTGAATTAGGGGAGTGGTTATAATTTTAAATTGAACTATTATTGCATTAATTTATTGTAATGTTGTTATTTTAATTTACTTTCTCTCATTGTATTAAATAATTCGTCTATAATTGGAAACAAGTAAGCAGTATAATTTCAAAGATATACAGTGTTGCAAACTAATTTAATCATCGTTGTCTCGCCAACGTACCTTTTTTTTTGGCAGTTCGGTATTTGATTATCGTTGTGCAGTTTGCAATGGATTGTCGCAAAAACCCTCGTTTGAGTTGGAGCTGCATTTGGCTGTTGCTTAGCACTGCACAGGAAGCCCAAGCAGACGTAACCGATGTCAGTTCACACAAAACGTCTATGCAAACTGTGGCAAAAGGTTCTGACTTCGAAATGCCTGGTATTATAGCTGAAGTAAATGAGTCCTGCCAAGTTGATGACACAGTTGACAATAATGAAGGCCCCACAGCAAGTTACAATACCTTGCAACGTGCGTAATCTACTACGAAGGAACCTCTCCATAGCTAATAATGTATTTCATGAAACAAATCAACTCATTCTTCGACAAAAAGAGTTGAGTTAGGACAACCATTGATACAAACTATTTGTTTCCCGGAACTGTGGGATTCAAGTAGATATATCATTACCCCGCATCTGACTTCTTATGCTATCCGTGATCAGTGTAAATACATCCTATTCTTCTGTTACGAATCAACATTTGATTTTGTTGAACTCTTTCAAAGAATAAAAGATAACCTGTGCCCAATATCAAATTTATAGAGGTAGTGATTAACAGATCCAAGGGGCGAATCATTAGATTTCTGAGTTGGGGGGGGGGGGGGGGGGGGGGGAGTGGAGGTTGGTTGATTTTGAAAAAAATATATCTTGTAAGCCAACTCACTTGGGAAAAATATCCTGCAACCGCGAAAGCTCTACTAGAGGCTTTGTTTTTTTTTTAGAAAACAAAAAAATCCCGCAGCGACACAGCCTAAAGGAAAAATTTCGAGGGCAGAAAAGATCACCCCTTTCCCCCTTCCCTCAAAAATCTAATGGCAGCCCTAAGAATTGACAAGTAACGATTTTTGGTGTAAGGAAAATTATTGTCGTCAACCGAAAATAACTACTAATTTTTGACTATTTAAACTGACAATTATCTTGTCAGTTTCTGGACTTTTAAGTCCAGAAAAGAAAGAATTAAGGAATGAAACTTTGACAATAAGGTTTAATTATAAATACCTTGAATTGCATAGGATTGCATAGGTGTGGTTCTTTGCTTGTGACTTTGTGTCCTGACTTCGTGTCTCTTCTTCGGTCTAAAACACTACAACGATGCATTCAATGTAACAAAGAATAAAGAAAGTCTTTCATTAAAATGTTGTTGATTATTAAGAATAAAAGTTTATATTAAAACAACTGGATTGTTTGCTTTCGACTTTTATACCCGCGATAGGTAATTCGGGCTGCGCCCATAGCCAGCAAATTCATCTACTTGTGTACTATCACGCAATAAAACTACCGAACCCGTAGGCCTGGTGCTGCGCTGAATTAAGCTTTTATATTAAGTTGAATAGAGTGTGAGATCGTATATGGGTATGTAAAAGTAACTACACCTGCCAGCCATTTCCGTAAGAAATAAGGGAACGAATAGCTAAGTAAGTGTTCTCACCCTTAATAGTAAATAAAAGCTAACCAATTTGAATCAGTGCTTAACCCTAAATACTGTAAATCAGTGCTACAGTACTTAGGGTTAAGCACTGATTCAAATTGATTAGCTTTTATTTACTGTTGTGGGTGAGAACAATGTTCGGCGTTCGGCGTTCGGCGTTCGGCAAGTTACCCCTGCCGCTTTTTACCTTCTAATAATATATATAGTTAGGCTTGGCCTAACAGCGTTGCCCTCTGAAGACCCTCTGAACAAGCTTAACTAAGATGAAACTTAACTTAGGTGAAAGGTCGGAATTAAGATTGACGACCGGGCTATTTTTCAATTTTAGCAATTCTCAAAAACAGTAAGCTTAAGCTTGTTACCCGACCGTCTGCACAGTACATTGAGACCGTACAAAAGTTCACAAAAACAACTTTTTCTCCGTCTAGAATAACTATTACGACTATTTTCCGAATAAAATACACTTGTTGCTTGTCACAAAATGCCCGAGAAACTGATTTGGAAATCAAAATTGCAAAAATACACAAACATATTTGCATAAGGCGACGAGTATAAAATCTAAGTCTTGTTTTGTTTACATAAAATCGCTTTTCAATCTATGTAATGAATGAACAAACACATAAAAATGGACAACACAATCTTCTTTCGAAAAATTTTATTCAAATCTCCATTAGTTTATGTTTAAAAGCAAAACGCGCATCGAGGCCGAGCCGTGTCTTCGATGAAATTCAAGAAATTAATACAACTGAATTTAAGCTACACGTTTAAAAACAATTCTCCAAAATTAACGAGAACACAAACAAAAAGTCAATCACAGATTGATATCAAGATAAATTCCCATCGAAAAATGTAATTTGTTTTACCTTTAAGTCCCTCCGGCGACTACTGTGCTTGGAAATTCTTTAAATCTCCGCTTTGGTGCTGAAATCCGTAAAACGAACCCATCTCTCGCATTGCTAAAAACGTATATAGTTCCGCGAAGCAAGATTTTATCCCTGAAAGCTCTTCTTTTTCCACTAAAGCGGCTTCTGAGTATCCCTTAATTAGTATCCCTGTCTTGAGTAGCAAACCACGAAAAAATGCAGGAAAATAACGACTTTAATTTAAACCGTTTTCTCCGCTCAGTAAACACAGCAAAACATCAAAGTGTTTTCCCAGCTGACGTGACATTCGGCCGTGTAACCGCGCGAAAAAAAAGCCTCGCTTTGGTTTCAACATGACGTCGTACGCGCATGTTTTGCGACGTCATACGCGCCCGCGAGCTAGTCCTGCGCGACGGAGCTACAGTAGTCCGGTCCTGCGCGACGGCGGCGGAGGGCGGGCACACGCGCGCCCGCGAAACATTCCGCTAGCCATGACCATGAAAAATGACGGGCATAGGTTCTATGAGTATGGGGCTGCGCATCCGGGCCTTTGGCCTGGCGAGTGCTCCGCTATAAAGTACAGTTTACAAGGCATAATAACATGTTGCAATCAATTAAATTGACACTGACAATGCAATATCACGTGATACCAACTAACACTGTCATATGAATAGTTTAGTAACATGAAAATCATGTTAAATCAATTGAACTAAGAAGCCTATTTTAATGACGGACTGAATACGGATCTTTGAATTCTTTGCGGAGGTCTCTTAAAGTGTTCTTCCCTTGTCTAAGCAGTGCTTGAGACAATAAGTATGAGATTAATGTGACTATGAATTGTGATACTGGACTGAGATAATTGAATGTCAAGACGAAACGTTATAATTGACCATATTCGTATTCTTGGTATAGAACTATAATCGTAGCTTGTAGTGGAGGCTCTTGCCATGCTTACGGGGTAATCTTTTTACATGCAAATAGTTTTTATGATATTCCCCACATGAGCCTCCTCTATTGGCTAAAACATTACGTAAACAGATGAAAGTCTTGGGACGGCTGTTTAGAAAATTAAACGTTTTAATCGAGCGCGGACATCTGTTGGTTGCAAACTGATATACTAGTTTAATTAAAACTCAGTTGCTAAAGAAAAAGGAAAAATTAGAAAACCTTTATGAGCCATATGGAACATTGCAGAGCTAGTATGTCTTACGGACAATGGAAGGCGACAGATTGAAGTTTGTAATCCGTCTTTTCGTACTTGTTGTCGTTACATCTCCGAACGGATTCGCAGGTAAGTTAAGAATAGTAGTGACACGAACCGTAATTTAAAGAAAGCATTATCGAAAACTAAACATACAGCGGTTGTGAATCAGCTTACTTTGGTTATAATTCTGTCATCGAATTTAGGCCACTACAAATGCAAGGTCATAAGAGATGCAATATCCCTGAATTGAGAATCCTTAAACATAATGTACGTAGCGTGAGTTTCAGATTAAATTCCGAGTTCAAAATAACTTCTTCTTCTACTTCTATTAATATTTAATCCACAAAGGCAAAGGCCATAACGTGAATATACATTGCTTTGTACAGTGTATGTGCTTAAATAATAAAATGTTAACGGACGGGTGTGCTGTTAAAAAAAATAAAAAATAAAAACGACTTAATTATGGTTACTATATAAAACATTAAGAGATTTTTTTTTTGGGGGGGGGGGGGGGGGGGGAGGGGTGGGGGTTTGGGGAGGGTTCCGTATAAAAGTGGCGATTGTCCCTGTTCTATCTATTCCTTACCCTAAAAGGTAACCTGATATGTTCAACTGACTACAGTTTCAACCTAATCACCACAAAATGTACCAAATCCTCGTTTTTGAACCCCTAAGGGGAAACAACGAGCATCCCTGTCACTTAATTTTCTATTGGGGTCACTTCCTCCCCCCACCACGGGTTAAAACGTGTAACCGTGGATAATTTTTCGACAGCAGGATTTATCCTTTTCCATCGGCAGCAAATTTGAGCCCTAAACGACTTCATTTCACTGAATAGGCGGTTTTCTCGGTGGCGTCATTTTGCTACAAATTCATTTTTACCTTTTTCTATTTAAATTTTGTAATCTAAGTGGAGTATAAATACAGTCAAAGCTTTATAAAGCGGCTTCCTATTAAGCGGCCGCCACATAAAGGGTCCCGAGGGTGTCCGCTTAATACAGGTTTCACTGATGTTCCAAATTCTCTATACAGTAACATGTATTATTATTATTTTTTGACTTGCAGAAGACGCCGTGTGTCAATATTGTTCTTGTACTGTGACATTGAAAGGTGAAATTGTAAAATGCACTGACAAACATTTATCTGCAGTACCTGGAGGTTTTCCAGTATCTGCTTATAAATTGTGACTATGATATACCTCATGATTGTCTATTTTGTCTAATATTTGTCCTTGAACTAAATATGGCTTCATATTCAAACAGTATTTGTCATGCATTTATCAGGGACAAATATGATAACATATTTGTCACACATTTGTCGTCTTCGCGACCAGGACAAATGTAACATCAGATTTGTCTCATATTTGTCCTAGAGCCAAATGTGGTCAAATCCATTATTTCATCCAGTGTACACTTTCTTAAGGTGGCTCCTAATAGTTTAAACATTCCCGCATCATGATACATCTATGATATTCAATCACAGCTACACCAGTAAAGTTAAAAGAAAATGTTTAGCACAGGTTTGTAAACACTTAACCAATGAACAAATTTGGGTGGCTACGACATCAACATTTGTTACCATGGCAACGTCAAAAGAGGTCAAAAAGACCCCATTTTCAACCTTTTGAGACTAATAACTTCATAACTGCTCGGTGAAATTTTTTTATTTTTATATATTTTCGTCCGATAAACATAACAAACATTTGTGCCAATTTTGAAAAAAATCTGTACATAGGATTCAGAGATATGTAATTTTTACATAAATTTAAGGTAGCTCTGAACTCTATGCACAGAATTTTTAAAAAAATTGTTAAAATGTTCATCTTGCCAATTAAACAAAAATATATCGAAAACAAAAACTTTCACCGTGTAGTTTATAAGTTATTAGTCTCAAATGGTCCAAAATAGCGTATTTTTTACTTCTTTTCGCGTTGCCATGGCAACGAATGATGACGTCATTTGGATACCACTTTGTTGACTGATAAAAGATTTACTGGTTTCAAGTAAAAGAGTTTTAGCCACACCATCGGGCTAGCTGTAAAAGAATGCAAAAGACGAGAGGGCTGAACAATATGGAGCCACCTTAATTTTTTTAGGGGAGAACATCAAATTTACAATCGAAGACTTAAGCTGGATTTTCGGCCAACATTAATTGTCCACAATTCAGTATTAGGAACAAAAAATAGCCTCCACTGATAAGTTTAATACAATAACAAACTTGAACAACAGCGAGCGAACGAGTTTGCAGGAATCACTTTAGAAAATAAAGATAAGCAATTTAACACTGAACAGACTGCTGCAAATATGTTTGCACGGGGAATAAATAAATTATGTAACGAAAAAGGCTCACACAAAAATTATCTTTAGCTTTAATGACCCTCTCTTTAATCATCGCTAGAATCTTTTAATATTAACACAGCATGACAAAAAGCTGCCATTCAGCAAATTTTAGAGAATCGCGTTCGGCGATAATAACCATACACAAAGTCAGATATAAAATTACTAGTCTACAAAGCTGACTTTTTTTCAGTCTAAAACGTCTTCGAATAATCAGATATGATGAATCTTTGCTCCAAGTTGTTTTCAGCTCAGTTTTAGTTCTTTCGCGCCGGCGACAACTTAGCCAGCGACTGATCATGATTTCGCCGTTCATGGATTTTCCCGTGATACTACAACCAGTTGTTTGTCCTGTTTGCTCCGCACTAATTTCCAGGCAAGTTTAGCTGATTGTAAACTGGATTTAACTGACGAGAAAGCATTCTTCTCATTGAAGAATTCCACTGCAGTTTTAAGTGCATTTTTCACAGTTTGAAGAACCTGCAGCGCGTGCAGTTTGACAAAACTCACCGCGTTGCGTTACCCATTACGTCATTTTCAGTCTAAACTCTTATTTACCATAGAAATGAGCCAATCAGCGCGGGGAAATTCACACATTTATGTAAAATTACCCTTGGAAGTACACGCAATCTTATACTCCCAACGATGTACAAGGGAGAAAATCGAAGAAAAACCTTAAGGAGGGGCATCCACCTCGTTGTATGTTCGAGGGTTAAACTACATATTAAACCAAATAACAGCCTCGTTATCGAGTCAATTCGATAACAAAAACTTTTATTTGGCCGAAAGATCCGTATAGGCATAAAAATCTATAACTTGCTACTATGTTTGAGGAAAATATATTTCTTTATTCTTTATTATTCTTCGATTTTTAACAAAAGGGAACATTCTTCTTATATTTCGTTTTGTTTCCTATGTAGATATTTAAACAAAAACAACCTGACTCGAATTTCAACAGGCGACTTCTTGAATTTAGCCAACCTAACAATACTGTGAGTACGTTATATAGTACTTACTCTTTGTTTGAAAACAAAAGGTTTAAAATGGAAACAACTTTTAAAATGATAATTTTAGATTTACTTGATGTTTACAAATAAGCGTATTCAGTTTACAAATAAGAGAACATCTTAGTGTGACATAAATAATGCGTTGTCTAAAGCGAGACATTCAACCAATTTAGCTACAGGTTTTCGGCTACAAACGTCAAACCGGTAGGGTCGCAGCTCTTAGAAGCCTCCATTTTCATTGGCCTTGTAAAACACAGCTGCTATTGTTTTTAGGGTTAGGGTCCATTGTTGTGTTGTTTGTCCTATTGTTATCTCTAAGGGTGGCAAGCCAATGGTGTGAGACCTTCTAAGAGCTGCGACATCGCCCCGTCAAACCGCAAACGTCTAGAAGTCACGTGATCAGGCGCTGACTTCACGTTTGAGGTTTTCAACGCACGTTTTCGACGCGGGAGTTTTCACGTTTGTGATTTCCCTTAAGGTTTCTTTGGTTTTCTTTTCAGTTATCTCACGTATGACACAAATATGTAACGTAGTTATCTGTCTAGATATAGACTGAGAAGAAATTTTAGTAGAAAGAGTGCATGTTGAGCATTTTGTCTTCTCTCGAAAAACAAGCATTTGCACAAGGAGCAAATCCAATATGGCGGCGATCAACACCGAGCGGGTGAAAACCTCTAGCTAAACCGGTAAAAGTCATGATACCTCGAACGCCAAACTCCTAACCTAAAACTGCCGTTTGCCGTACACGTGAAAAACCTATAGCTAAATGTCTCTATCACTATTAAATTCGCTAGTAGACCCGCCCGAGAATCCAGCTTTCGGCGCTTTGCGTTTAGCGGGCAGCGATTTGAGCGAATAAGCCTAAAACAAAGAGCGAAATAAAAAACAGTAAAATGATAAGTTTAACTTGCCATTTTAATTCCATTTGCAGTTTGCAAAAAGGTTAATCAGTTTATAAATAAGAATTAAAACATCTTAGCGTGACATTATCTCAAACTAGACATTACGTAATACATTGTTTAAAACGAGACAGTTTACAAGTTTACAAGTTCACGACTGAGGGACATGGAGTGACTAATTCGCATATCTGTTCCCGCATACTTCACGTGTTCACAAGATTAAAAATAGGTAACTATAAACCTTAAGTAAAACAAAAGAAACGTGAAACTGATCCTTACGGCGGAAGCAGAAGCAGAAGCAAAAACAAATAAAATAAAATAAAAGTGGAATATAAATAATAGTGCCCAATATTTCGCTTTGCAAAACAAAGCTTCTTCAGGGGCTAGCACTATAAATGATTATAAAACCGTTATACAAGTGGTTTTGAAAAAATAAAGAATAACAAAAACAATGAATATGATATGATAGGTGGAGGGTTTGACGGATGATAAACTAAACTGACTAGTGATGAGAAAGTTAATGATGTTCGTCGCGTCTGTTGATCCCAAGTGGTTCTAACGTCTTTGCTTTATCTATGAGAAATGCTTCAAGAAATGTTTTACTCGTATTTTTGTGTGCATCACAACCCGATGAGTTTTAATCCAGAAAGAAAAATAAAAACCATCATCATTTTAGTATTTTAGTGAGTGATTAGTTGTGAATCATTAATGTTCAAATTTGTTAGATTTTCATCCGACTAACAGGCTCGTCCTGGGCTTATTAAAAATATAGAATATGTGACATATAACATTTTTTTTAGCTATCTGAAATCTAAAAAACATAGCCATTTTTAAGAACATGTTGCAAATGCAATTACCGTAAAGCTACTCTACACCGCCTTAAAGTAACTAATAGTTTTCAGGTCTCAAATGAATCAATGGGCCTTTATCACGCCCCGCCATTTTGTATAAAAACAAAAGATTTGCCCCCCAAGCCTCGCAGTGAAAAAGTTGAGAACGAGGTTAAGCAGGCAAAAACAAAGCATTTTATTCTCCTGGGAATCAACATGGCCGCCGCGTGATAAAGGCCCATTGACTCAGTTAATGATGCGTAAATCCATCAACGAATTAATCAATCAATCAATCAATCAATCAATCAATTCAAGAATCAATCAATCAATTAATCAATCTAGCAATAAATCAATCAACCATCAATCAATCAAGCAATTACATGTAACCAATCAGTCAATCAATCAATCGATCAATCAATCAACCAAAAAATCAATCAATCAATCCGACAATCAATCCATCCATCCATCCAGCCATCAATCAATTAATCAATCAATCAATCAATCAATCAACCGATCAGTCAATATTTTTTCTTCAACTTCATTTATTTTAGGTATCTTGGCGACAACAACATTGCACGCATCACACCTGGAGCCTTTCAAAACTCGGGATCACTAAAATACTTGTGAGCGAAAATATTTCCAATAACTTTGAATTTATTTTTGATGCGAACCCTCGGTTTCTTGTGAAACATGTTTGATTATTTGATAAAAGGTTTCTCCAGAAAAAAAAGATTCCAGAACTTCGTAATGGAACATTCCAGGGTTTAGATTCTCTAATTAGTTTGTGAGTATCCTGAAGAACATTAATTTTTGTTTTATAATTAATTGCCTACGGCTATCAGTACACAATCAGCATTAATCAATCAATCCATCCGACAGTCAATCAATCAACCAACCATTAACCAATCGATCAATCAATCCATCCATCCATCCATCCATCCATCCATCAATCAATCAATCAATCAATCAATCAATCAATCAATCAATCAATCAATCAATCAATCAGTTATTTTAGGTATCTTGACGACAACAGCATTGCAAGCGTCACACCTGGAGCTTTTCAAGACTTGGGATCACTAGTATACTTGTGAGGGTGGAAAGATTTCGAATAACTTTGAATTTATTTTTGTAGCAAACCTTCATTTTCTTGTGAAACATGTTTGATTCTTTGAAAACAGGTATCTTCAGAGAAACAAGATTTCAGAACTTCTTAATGGCACATTCCAGGGTTTAGATTCTTTATTTATGTTGTGAGTATTCTGAAGTACATTACTTTTTGTTTTATAATTAATTGTCTATGGCTATCGTACACAACCAACATTAATCAATCCATCCGACAGTCAATCAATCAACCATTAATCAATCAATCCATCCATCCTTCCATCAATCCATCCTTTACTCCATCAATCAATCAATCAATCAATCAATCAATCAATCAATCAATCAATCAATCAATCAATCAGCTCAGCAATATATGTTTTTGTTATTCTACATTTATTTTAGGCATCTTGACGACAACACCATTGCAAGCGTCACACCTGGAGTGTTTCAAGACGTGGGATCGCTACGATACTTGTGAGCGTGGAAAGATTACTATGCCTTTTTTTTGTCACAAATCTGCATTTTTTTCTGAAACATGTTTGATTCTTTGAAAGCAGGAATCTTCAGAAAAACAAGATTTCAGAACTTCGTAATGGAACATTTCGTGGTTTGGATTCTTTAATGTGGTTGTGAGCATTCTGAAGTACATTTTGTTGTATATTTTTTTTTACTACAGTACATAATCAACAACATCGCTTACATTCACAATGCCTTTAGAATCGTAGGTGTCTATTTCATAGCCTGCGGTGCAGTGGACTCCAGCGCTCTTTCCCGCGTGTTTTGACTCGCCCCAGGTGGGAGCGTGGAAAGAGTTTCAATAACTTAGTCTTCATTTTTGTGCCAAACCTACATTTTCTTCTGAAACATGTTTGATTATTTGAAAACAGGTATCTTCAGAAAAACAAGATTTTAGAACTTCTTAATGGCACATTCCATGGTTTAGATTATTTAATTAGGTTGTGAGTATTCTGAAGTGCATTAATTTTTGTTTTATAATAAATTTCTTTGACATGATCCAACATCGCTAACATTCACAGAAAATACCTTTATAACGTAACCTGATGCGCCTTTTTCATAGGCCGCAGTGCAGTGGACTCCCGCGCCTTTTGCCGCACCTTTAGACTCGCACCAGGCAGCGGTGTAACTCAGCGATCAAGTCTTTAGCCACCAAAATACGCCTGCTGTGCGGCCTACCTATTGTAATGTTACGTAATCATTCGAGTGAGTTCCTAATCGTATCACTGAATTAACTAATGACTGAACAATTTAATTTGTCCTTTTTAGAAGGCACATTGTAATGTGTCGAGTGTGATCGTCCGCGTTAGTGTAGTTCTGAAAAGAACTGTTATTGTTGACATTGACTGATGGTTCGACAACTTCAGCGGAAGTCATCTTCAGAGTCATGTGAATTGTGGATCGTCAGTTAATGTTATATACGTCTGGTTATAGCTGTCATTGGTTAGTTTAGCCATGATGTTATTGGCTGTAGAGACTTAAGTCAGTGATTGGTGCTTTTCGATCCGTGTATTGTTAGTGTAATTTCTGTCGTTGTATTGTTAGTCAAATATGTCGGTGAGTTCAGTGTATTGTTTGTTTGTTCTAGCATTGGTTCAGTGGTGTCTGTTCTAAGTTAGTAAACCAGGGAACTTCCATTGTCATAACAAATTGGCGTTAAATTGTTGGAAATAAAGTCGAAATTTAAATTTTTAAAAGAACAGGTGCAAATTAATTTTAGTGTACAAATAAAATGGATATAAATATCGCCTATTTTCGCTTTTAAATTTCCCGCGCGCCGCCATTTTGAATTATTATGACGTGTTACGGTTGCCGCCATTGTTAAGAATCGAAGTTCTTTTGTATGCAACAATAGGGCCATTTATACGAGACCAAATAAGTCGAGACTTACAGAAGACGCGAACCACTCGTATAAATGATACAAAAACTCTGTTCGCATCTTATTTAGGTCGCGACTTACTTAAGCCGAGGACTGGCTTTTTTAGCTGGGCTTATCTAAGACGCGTCTTATCTAAGACGCGAACATGATCGTATAAATGGTACAAAAACATGTTCGCGTCTTCCATAAGACGTAAAGACCTACAGCGCATGCTGTATTACCGGCAAAGGTTTCATTTTTTTTAATGACTGGCTCCAACACCTTCAATTTCAGGTAAGCTGGTCTGCACAGACGGAAGTTTTTTCTGAACTCTACATCGTCCATCAAAGCCAAATATCTTTCGCACCACTTGGTGGATCTCACGCGAACTGGACTCCTTCGTTTCCTCTAGTAATTTTTATACAATTTGGATAGCTTTTGGATTTTTTTCGACAAGACCATCCTCAAGGGAAATGACAGCTCAAAATTTAAAAGAAATTTATACATTCGCTGCCTTTTCTTCAGCAAAACTAAGCGTTTTGCTGTCTTGCTGAAACGAGCCATTTTGTTTATCAAAGACAGGAAACGGAAATCGATAGAGAATAACCATGGCAACGAAACTTCAGAGCGAGGCAAATGCTTATTGGATACGAAAATAGGTCATGAACCGTTTATACGAACACTTCGCGTCTTATGCAAGCCTCACTCGTATAAATGGTCTAGTTCGCGTCTTCTGTAAGTCGTGACTTATGTAAGTCGAGACTTATTTGGTCTCGTATAAATGGCCCTAATAAGACAACCGTAACACGTCATAAATATTCAAAATGGCGGCGCGCGGGAAATTTAAAAGCGAAAATAGGCGATATTCATATCCATTTTTTTGTACACTAAAATTATATTTGCACCTGTTTTTTTTTTAAAAAAAATTTAATTTAGACTTTATTTCCAACAATTAATAATATACATGCAAAAATTTCTGCATTCTGATTGGCTGAGAGAATGTCAATTAATCCCAAACAGTGCAGAAAGTTGAAATTGAGTGCAAAAAGTTGAAATTAAAATGATTGACAGTTAGGATATATATAGCTGAACAGATTTCGAGCCATGCAGAAACGAAATGGCGGACACAAATTAAACAAGATTTAAACAGTATAACGAAATTTTAATAGAAAGTCTTGAAAGAAAACTGATTCAAAATACGAAAACAGACAAAAGTTTAAATTACTGAGAAATACTAGGAGATTTGAGAAAAAAAGGACACGAGTACAAGTCAACAAAGAAAACGAAGCGGAGAATCAATGACGCGCCTACGAAAACCCGTGATGAATTTTACGTTGGAGTTAAAACAAATGCTAAGCTAAGAATCAAATTAAACAATATAATTACAATAAACAATAACTGTTTACGTTTAAAATAGAAAGAATAAACTGTTCAAGTATCGGGAGTTAAGGAGCTGCCAAAGTGGTTTAAAGGCCTCTAGCTTGAAAGAAATGTCCACCCATTACAACAAGAAAGCAAAAAGGCGCCATAAAAGCGTCTAAATCTAACCTCGGTAATGTCCTGTGGAGCAAATGAACTCAGACCTGTGATTAAACATTCTCCTGTGCTGACAAAAAACCGTTTGGAAGCTTTTACCTCGTTGTTATAGCTTTCAAAGTCGTCAAGAGCGTTGAAGACTTTTCCGATCCGGCGTAAATAACTGAATTAATAATGTACATGAAAAAATTACTCGGCGATTCTGATTGGCTAAGAGCAGTGCAGTTCAAGTGTAATACCAGTGCAAAACGTGTAACACCGGTGCAAAAAGTGTAACACCAGTGCAAATTACAAATCGAAAAAAAAAAAAATTTTTTTTATTTTTTTGCAAAAAAAAAAAAGTTTCCAAACAAAAATGGATGCAAATTTTTTCATGTATAATTATTAATAAGCTTTTTGAAAAACTCACTCGTGCAAATTAATCCCAAATTGAACTCGAAACCGTATGATTACCTATACAAACAAAACGGCGGCAGCGTACGTCGAAACCCGAAACCTTTCAACAATACCAGCCTGCGGATAAGAGCAAAACCAAGGCGACGTCTATGTTTTGCTTCGTTCTTTTACAAAGTTTCTAACAGTGGCTAAGAAAGACGAAAAACCTGTGATGCAGTTCTTGTAGAGATTGCATGAATATTCACGCATGAATTCACCTGTCAAAATTTCGACCAATCTGAAGTGGAGTAATCGAAGCGTGGCAAAATTTTTGTAACGAAAACAATCGCAGCGTGACAGAAATTTTTGCATGTATCTTATTAACAAGTAATCACATGATTATTCTCGTGCAATTTGGAATAAATGAGCACTCGTAAATTTTTCAGAGACAACAAATTGCACTCGCGGAAGCGGCTCGTGCAAATTGTAGTCTTTGAAAAATTTACTAGTGCTTATTTATTCCAAATCGCACTCGAAATCATGTGATTACCTATATTTAACGTCAATTTGTTATAACAATGGAGGTTCCCTTTAAGTCACTCAGTCGTTCGTAGTAGTCCGTACTGTAAGTAACGCATTCGGCAGAGTCCCAGTCAATTCTGTGATTCGTGTGTAAATGGTGTTCAGCAAAATAATGTGATTGTCGACGTATGTTCAGATTTCTGTCAGTCTCACCGATGCAAGAGGCCTGGCAGTCGCAGCATTTAATCTTGTATACTGTTCCTTGTCTGTCGTTAGGTTAGTCCTTGCCTTTAACATTTGTAAGAAGTTGTCGTTAAGTAGTGATTGCAATGGTTTGTGAGCGACACAAACAAACAAACAAATAATTATTGTATGTAATGGTTCACGGCTCACTGGAAGAGCATTTTTAAATGAAAGTAATCCCGTGTTTTTTTTTTAGCGGAGCACTAGCCGGGCCGAAGGCCCGGCTGCGCAGCCCCATACTCATAGAACCTATGCCCTCTGATGAGTGATTGAATTAGCCACCATTACCAATAACCCATTCATTACGCTTGCGCGTATTCACGGGTTAAAAATGGGGGTCACCGAGCATCCAAGAGAGTAAAATCGCTGCGAAGTTCTCAAAGCGACCATCTATTCGCCATGTTTGTTTGCCTCCGTGCTCTATGATTCATGACGTATGCGTTGCAGTACTTATATATTAATTTTTGTAATCCATGTTTTGATGTTTTAAACTGAATACAACTGGAATATAATACTTAATGTATGTATGCGTGTATGTATGCGTGTACTTACCTAACAATTATTTTTTCTTTCAGCTACCTGTTTGACAACTAGATATCTTTTATTGAAACAGGATCATTCCCACACGCACATTTGCCACAATTGTGGGTTAATGTTTGTTTTCACGTATAGTTAAACGCGGAATTATAGCGGAACTCTCGCGGAGCTCCATACTCATAGAAACCATGCCCGTCAGTTTTCAAGGTCATGGCTAGCGGAATGTTTCGCGGGCGCGAAGTCGCGCAGGGTTAGCTCTCGGCGCGTACCATGTCGCGTAGGGCTAGCTCATGGGCGCGCACGAATTCGTGCAGCATTCGGGATCTTAGCAATTTTGATACCAAAGCGAGGCTTTGTTTTTCGCGCCCTTCCCGCCGTTTGACATTTCTCAAACTGAGTGGTCAAGAGTTTACAGCGGCTATGGTTTACAAGTTACTGAATGGCCTCGCTCCACAATATTTTCATTCTATGTTTACGAAGTGAAATCTCGAATTATTCTCTTAGGAACTCCGAGATAAAGTTAGCTACTCTACTGCCCCGAACCAACTTTGTCAAAACAGTTTCACTTAAGGTTTGGTGCTGTGGAATAGTCTACCTGTTGAGCTGCGGCAAGCTCAAACTCTCTCCTCCTTTAAATCCAGCTGCAATGATTTCTTTTAAAATGAATGATGATCCTTATAATGCACGGCATTCATGGAAAGCAGGCACCTTTTAAGAATTTACTAGTTAGATTTTTATTAGCATTATTTAACTAGATTTTGTATAAGTTTGATATTAGCATTAGTTAACAATTTATTAATGATTTTTTTTGCCTAATGATTCTTTTTATCGTGGCTAAATAAAGTTATTATATTGTATTGCAAGTCAAGCGTTTTTAGAGGGATATATAGAACTAAGTCCTTATTTTTAAACCTTCATACGTTTTAATCAATATTTATTCTTCGGAATCAGAACCGAAGATGCATAGTTTTTAAATTTCGCCATGCGCTCAGCCAGATGCGCTAATGGTACGCTTTTTGCTTTTAAACATAAACTAACGGATATTTAAATAAAAGTTTTCAAAAGAAGATTTAAGTTGTCCACTATGATTTTTATTTGTTTGTTCATTCATTACATAGGTTGAAAAGCGATTTTATTTAAACAAAACAAGACTGTCGCCTTTGCACAAAGATGTCTGTATTTTTTGCAATTCAGTGATTTCCAAATCAGTTTCTCAGGCAATTTTCCTTAACTGATGTGTTTTATTCCGAAATTAGTCATACTTGTTATTCTAGACCAAGAATAAGTTGTTGATGTGAGCTTTTGTGCAGTCTAAATGTTCTGCGCAGACGGTCGCGTAATGCTGTTTTTTAGAATATTGCTAAAATTGAAAAAAAAAGCCCGGTCGTCAATTTCATTCTAATTTTTCTGTGCTTCCCACCTTTCACCTAAGTTAGCTTATCATGATTGTTTCTGCTCAAAGAGTTCCGCTGTTATATAGGCTAAACCTATCTACATATATAATAAAAATTATAGAGGGAGTATTTTAGCGTGAAGGAAAGCGATGCCACCAAGTAGCCGAATTGCTAGTGTAGACATCACATTACTTGATTTGAGACACCCGCATCAGTTCACGTAAACGATTCGTGTTAGTGGTAAAACAAATCCTGCGTTTTATGATTGGCTGTAAGGCTCCCTTAATTATTTTGCTTATATTTCCCCCTATTTATTGTTTACTTCATTTAGCACCTATGTAATATCAACAGTACTAGATGCTTTAACAGAATCACGAGAATAATCAGAAGATCGATCTCACTCTTGATTTTTTTTTATTTTAAACTTTTTTTCGCTTTTATTCCAAAAACAATGACGGAACAATAGTTTTTTTCTCAATGTTCAATTTGTATTGCAGGCTTTTATACAAAAACACTGGTCTGTCATCGGTAACCATAGCGGCCGGAGAACATCAAAGGCCAAATGTGACGGTTTATATGTGAGTATGGTGGAGGCGCGATGGTACGTTGAAATTTAGATGAGAAGTCGTCGTTGGTTCTAGGCCTCAGGGCCGGGTTGTTCGAAGGACGATTAGTGCTAATCCAGGGTTAATTACCATGACAACTCATATGTTCTGCTGACAGTTAATCCAGGATTAGTGCTAATCAGGCTTTGAAGAACTCAGTCGGCCTCAAGTCTCTGCTGTCGTGTTGTGTTCTTTCTGTCGTGTTGTGTTCTCAAAACAAATGTTTAATGGATACCCACGAACCATACGCTAGAGAATCCTAACACAATGTTTCGGAGAATAACCCAGGGGCCGTATTCACGAAAGCATCCTAAGTCCAAAGAGCCTCCTAAGATATAACTTAGGAGATAACTGGTATTCACGAAGACCTCCTATTTTAAGACATGTCTTATTTTTTCTTCTAAACTTAGGACCTCCTAAATTTTTAAGACATGTCTTAACTGGTATTCACGAAGACCTCGTAACTTAAGATATGTCTTAATTTTTCTCCTAAACTTAGGAGGTCAAAATTGACCTCCTAACTTATTAAAACATGTCTTGACGGAGGCTAAATTCGATTGTTAACGAGTTTTACGTCGATTTTCAGCGTGATTATTGTGTATCGCAATAGTTACAGTATGTTGCCCAGTTTCCGGCCACTTTAGTTTGTAATCGCTATAACTCCTTTGTTTTGCACGGAAAATTTCTCAATTTCCTTTCAAAGACAGTTCATTTACTTACCTTTAAAACGTTAAATGGTTGGCGACCTTCCCCAAGTATTAAAGAAATTATACCATTTTTCGCAAAACTAGTAAGTTGCCCAGTTTCCGGCCAGCTAGCCCAGTTTCCGGCCACCGACTTAAAGTAAATTTTCCTTGAAACCGCTCGACGTAAACCGACTTGTAAGTCCCTTGATAATAGTGGTCGCCTAGTTATAAATATCAGGTAAGTTTCAATATTAAGCTTTGTCGCCTACTGTTTTACTATTCAAAATACGTATGACCTTAGTGACCCGGAAGCGTGTCTTCCGCAGTTTGTTGACAGACTACTACAAAAACAAATCATGACTTACGTACTTTTAGTCACGCTATACATGCATAAGCTGTTGTTAATTCGTAATCTTTGTTACACTAACACATGTATCTTTAATTTCTCGACCAGGAAATTTTAATATTCGGTTCTTTCACTTAATAAGAAATAGGTTTTGAGCAATGTGTCTTTTAGTGGCCGGAAACTGGCACACTAGGTCGAAATCTTCGCTGAGAGTTGACTGCTAAAATTTCAGGAACAGCCCTATTCCAGCTGACGATGATAGATTCCCTAATCACTTTCATCTTTAATCTAATATTTGTCCAAAAATTATGAAGCTCCTTGAGATATTTCCTGTGAAACGAGCTATTTGTTTATCTACGGTAGTTTTGATGTGCAGTGAAACGAGCCAAAATTAATCGCTAAACGTTCAATCACCTGGACAAAACATTTCCTTCCTCAGCCGTTCCTTGTTCAAAAAGAACGCCAAAACCACCAATGTGTAGCGGAAATGTTCGTCTTTCTTTCGGAACGTTTCGGTGGACGAAAATTTAAAACTCCGACGAACATAACCGACGTAATTGTTTTTTGGCCGGAAACTGGTACTGGCCGGAAACTGGGCAACACACTGTACCGATTAGATAAACATTTTAAAGCATTATGATTGCTAAGAAAAATTAATATTTTCTAGTGATGTCAAACAACACGGTTAGTTTCATATAGGCCTTCGTGTCATTAACGGGTTCCATATTTCTTTCTCTTTACAGAGTTATATTTCCGTTTTTCGTGAAAATAAGCCCTTGAACAAGAAATATCGAAGTAGACCCTATTAAAATGATGATGGATTTGTTTGTTGCTTTCGCTACTGACCATGAACGATGATATTATCACGGTTTTTCTATCTTAAATTCGAGATGAAATAAAGATTATTGTATCGTCATTGTGATTACAACAACAATTTACACAATACAAAATATTCATTCATGTAATTTTCATAACTTATTATTCATAAGATCGCGCCATATAAACTGTCTCTGATTGGTTTACTTTTACTAATCGATAACTGCCCGCGACCATTAAACTTAGGAGACTGCTAAGTTACGCTTACCTTAGGATGGTCATAAGATATCGTTCGTGAATAGCACTTAGGACATATC
Organism: Dendrophyllia cribrosa; assembly: GCA_024195265.1. Classification (NCBI taxonomy): domain Eukaryota; kingdom Metazoa; phylum Cnidaria; class Anthozoa; order Scleractinia; family Dendrophylliidae; genus Dendrophyllia; species Dendrophyllia cribrosa. The sequence continues at coordinate 56,010,615 of JAJLRJ010000002.1, forward strand.
TTAGGAAGCTCCTAAATGTTCTCTTAAGTTATATCTTAAGATATATCTGAGGTAGGATTTCGTGAATACGGCCCCAGATTAGTATATACTGAAACAGTGGATAGCATTGTTGGCGCGCTCTGATTGGCTACTGAAATTCGGAATAGCAAGTGCTATTCACCTCCCAGCAATTTGCGCGCGAAAATTGTAATCTTTGACAGGAATAAATGAGTTAAAAAGCTATTTTTTCGTTATATTATCTCACTGTTTCAGTATATGCTAAAACAACTATTCACCTCAGTGTAGGTGGGTAGTGGTGGACATTTACCTTGCCGCTTCGCGGCTCGGTAAATATCCACCACTACCCACCTCCACTTCGGTAAATAGTTGTTAAATATAATCTTCTGAATGAAAGTCTTATCCATCAATGTTTAGTTGAGTAGTCTCTTTTTCTTGCAGCTCTCGATTACTAAACGCATCCTCGCAAACTCGCACAAGCAGTTGTAAACAAAACATACGCTTGCGCAGTTGGTGTTCCAGTCAAGTTGGATAAGGCGCAAACAAGCAGTAAACATATTTATACGAGCACGTTTCTTTTTGAATAAGCCCCCAAACCCTTGACGAAAAATGTACCATTTATACCGTGAGTGCGCGTCTTTTGTGAGCAGCTACTTATGCAAGCGCGTCTTATTATCTTCATATAAATGGCCCTAATGTTATTTCTCCTCAGGTATGCAGATAACATCCCGTCTATTCCAGTAAGCAGCAGTTTATATGCCAATGTTCTTGAAAGAAATGGATTCCGATGCCATCGCGCTATAAATTTCGGTATTAAATGCGATCTCTGTCCCCGGGGAACTTACTCACGGGGTGATGGTGCGTCTAAAGGATGTTGGGAGTGTCCTGCAGGTACAGTAATTAATTAACTTACTTAGCACCTTTCTTCCTCCTCTTCTTCTTCTTCTTCCAGAAATTAACTAGTTGTGTTCATTGTCATTTTTTACCCCTTTAATTTCTGCTTTATAATTAATACATAACTGATATTTCCAGTACAGGTAGATACTTGTTGGCCCTAAAAAATGAGTGTATTAATCTTATTGTTTAAAGTTCCATAACTGCTCGAAATAATCGAACAACAATCTTAGCTAATGGTACTAGAAATCGTAAACAAAACATTTGATAATATAATTTTCAAGGTGGCTTTTATCAAGATTCAATTGCGGCAGTTGGTTTGACTTTGGATGGTAATGGATGCCAGCGTTGCCAGGTAGGAACGTTTGTTCATCCAGCAAATGCACCTGGAAAGGCATCATGGGACTGTAAAGCATGCCCAGAAGGTCAGTATTAACTGTCAATTGTCATCAACAGAATTAAAATGAACTTGTAGTGGATGCGCGGTGATCTAGATCAGAAGTCAGCTCTTCACACTTTCAAGCTAAAGGTCGTTGGTTAGAAGCCTGGGGCCGGATTCACGAAGCCCTCCTAAGTCAAGACATATCCTAAGTATTGTTTCTTAACAATAGCCTATTGTTGGAATGACAATAGACTATTGTTAAGAGACAATACTTAGGATATGTCTTGACTTAAAGTGCCCCTGTGATCAAATTTTTGATTTTGATTTTTTTACATTTTCGTGTACTATTAGACTTTCTTACTCATCTTGCCAAATTTCAATCCATTACGAACATCAGAAGTCATGTTATTTTAACATTTATTTCCAAGAATTTACGGCCGCCATTAATCAACCTTGTTCCAAGGCTTGGTTGCGAATGGGAGAAAGTGACGTCAAAGACTCAAACACACCTCACGGGTTGAAATTATAATAACAATCAGCAAAGAAAATTGCACGAAGAACAAGTCCAAAGTTTTTGTTGCTTTTCGCGTGATTTTCAATACTTATTGTTATTATAATTTCAACCCGTGAGGTATGTTTGAGCCTTTGACGTCACTTTCTCCCATTCGCAACCAAGCCTTGAACAAGGTTGATTAACGGCGGCCGTAAATTCTCGGAAATAAATGTTAAAATAAAATGACTTCTGATGTTCGTAATGAATTGAAATTTGGCAAGATGAGTAAGAAAGTCTAATTGTACACGAAAATGTAAAAAAATGAAAATCAAAGATTTGATCACAGGGGCACTTTAAGAGGGTTTCGTGAATCAGGCCCCTTGTGTATGTCATCGTGTTGAGTTACCGCTGGGAAGAAAATTTTCTCGTCGTTGTCTCTCCTCACCCATTTAACCATAGGTTACCATGCGATGGACTAGAATCTCATCCAGGGGAAGAAGCAAATACTCTCAGTCGCTTAATGCTAAGGTGAACAGGTTAAGCTCCGGTAGTTACATTTTGTAAGCCCTTGGCACGGCAAAGACTTCACCCACCTTTTCACAAAGTAATTTTTTTCTTTGATCATTATCATAAACGTGTATACGTATAAATGTGGTTAGTTTCTAGAGAAACTGTGGTGCTGCGTCGGTGGGGGTGAAGCACAAGAATTTGGTTTTATCGACTGAGTCAATCAGGTAAAAAGGCTCTAAAATATACCTGGGAGATTTCGGAAACCTCTGTCGCTTTTCTTGACATCAATATTTTAATCAACGGCAACACAGTTTATCTACAAGTGTGCACTACAAACCTACAGATTCCCACAGTTATCTGTTACATTCATCCTCACATCCATCACACGTTAAAAACGCCATTCCGTATTCTCAATTTCTCAGACTTCGACGTCTTTGTAGTGATGACTCCGATTTTTCCAACAAATCAGAAGAAATGTGCTGGTTTTTCAAAAACGTGGGTACCCTGACTCTGTTGTTAACACGGGCCAACAACGTGCACGAGAAATCGACAGACAATCAGCACTACAAACATCGCAGAAGGAAGAGAACGATATAATTCTATTCACCCTCACTTTCCACCCACACAATCACACAGTCAAAAGCATCATTTTAAAAAAATTGAAATTACTCCAAAACGAACCCGAAACTGGCAGAATTTTTTCACAACCCCCACTAATTTCATTCAAACGTGACAAAAACATAGGCAACTTTCTAGTGACGAGCACACTGAAATCTGACGATGAAACAGGAACTCATGCGCACGCACACGATGCAACACTTGTCCTTTCATTCATAACGCGGACAAAATAACGGGACCCAAACGATCTATTAAAATCACTGATCGTTTCTGCCATCACATGCACCTCCGTAAATGTTATCTACTGCATAACATGTACTTTTTGCAAAAAGATATACATTGGCGAAACATGGAGGAGAGACTAGGCGACCGTTTTCGTGAACATCCCCGAGACGTTGAAAAAAAAAAATGACAAAGACGCATCCAAACCAGTCGCGCGTCATTTCAATCTTACTAACCATTCTAAACAACACATGACAATCTGCGGCCTTTCCCTACACCAGGGTAACACAGAAAGCGTAAAAACTTAGAACAAAAAATCATCTTTCAAATTGGCACTCTCAAACCCCACGGAATCAAAGAACGCTTTTCATCCAACTAATTTACATTTGTTTTTCACGTCACCAAATTTCTACCAATAGCGTAACTTCACCTACTATATTAAACCACACACTACCCGCAATCCCTTGATTCGCTCCGACGAAGGGCTAGCGCTCGAAACGTCAGCTTTCTCGAATCTTTTTACGGTGGCTAATTTACCTTATCGACTCTTGTGTATACGTATACACAGCTTCACTTAAGGCTGATATATTTTTTTCTTTGATTATAATAGCCGAGCAGATTTCTTAATATCTCATTGACAGTACGTTTCAACTGACACTGATATACACGTGCATAAACAACATTTTTAACATGATTTACTAGCTAAGTTTTTGGTATTTTCCAGGCACCAACACAACGATGTTTTCTGGGTTCAGGGCATGTTGGTGTTTAAAAAACTATTACCGCTTGGATCGCTTTGGATCCTGTGCTGCCTGCCCCGGTCATGGGGTCGAGTGTTCCAGTGACAAGCTAAATTTGTCACGCGGATTTTACTGGAAATGGGCTGACAACAGCAGAAATGACAACAAATCTACCTACAAGCTATTGGTCGCGAACTTGGCCATCGAGAGTGATAAATACAACAACAAAACAATGAGATTTATTGGAAAGGTCCCAAAAGCTTATAAATGCCTGCGAGAAGACTCTTGTTTTGGAGGAATAGACTCAGCATGTGCCGTGGGTTATGCTGGACCACTTTGTGCCAACTGCCAATCAGGATACTACAAACGGGCGCTATCATGCCAAAAGTGTCCTTCAAAGAAATTCATTGGAATACAGTTTGGAGTGCTGGCTTTGATAATCCTGATAATTATTCTTGTTATCATTAGGAGCAACAAAACATCGACTTCGGAGAGTCGCACGATAGCAGACATGTTTCTTGCCCACGTGAAGATTGTCATCGGGTTCTATCAAGTTCTCGCTGGTGTGCTGCAAGCTTTCTCTTATATAAAATGGCCATCCAAAGTTTCTGTCCTTGAGCGTTATATCAGATTTGTTCAGCTTAACCTCTTGCAGATTGTTTCCCCGAGTTGTGTAGAAGAAACGATCAATATGAACGCTTATAGCAACTTCGTTTTCGCTTTGGCTGGAAACGTGTGCATTATCACCCTGCCAATGTTTTGTTACCTCGTAAGGTTGGCTTGGATGAAGATGAAAGCGCAACAAAGCGACAGAAGTGAATCCATGGACGTAAAAAAGCCGTATCTGAAAGTCACCATGTTTCTACTGTTTGTTGCCTATCCAGCTACTTGTGTCAATATTTTTCAGATTCTTCCTCTTTCCTGCCATGAACTTTGTCCATTTGAAGGTGCTTCGTATTGCCCATTTTTCTTACGAGCTGACTATTCCATTGAGTGTAACATCGATAGGCATAGAAAATACGCTTGGGCAGCATACGCTTCGTTATCGTATGTCGTGGGATTTCCCATTTTCCTGACCTTCCTCGTGTGGAAAATCCATCTACGGGCTCGAAACAGAACCAGCAAGCTCTCTATAACAGAAGAAAGATCTCACATAAACTCAATGGCGTTCGCCATTTCGTTTTTACACGAGAACTACTCGCCGAGTTGCTGGTATTGGGAAAGTATTGAAATGGCACGAAAAGCTATCCTGTCAGCTGGTGTCATCTTTGTAGGTTCAAAAAGCCGTACGCAAGTTGGTATCGCGGCCATGATTTCTGCCATCTTTGCACTGTTACACGGGCGGTTTCGACCCATTCCTGACAGATTCGAAGACTATCTGCAAATGATGTCCCTTTTGGTAACATCATTCAACCTTTCGATTGGAGTACTCTTAAAGGTGCCTTCGGATGAACTACTCGGTAGCGTTAGTGAAATCAATGACAACGAGGGACTTGGCATTTTACTGTTGGTCACTAATGGTCTGGTAATAGGTGTTGTATTTGGTAAGATCACTATGTCTTTAATTGAACTGTAGACGTAACTTGTGAATTATATTTTATCATTCCTTATTAACTGTTGAGAAGAAGGCCGATAACACTGTTGCTGCTGCTAGATACTGTTTTCATAACCAAACAAGACAACCAGGTGTTGCAACTAATATGCTTAGGCGGAAACTGGGGTGGTTATTTCTTGAAGGTAGACGAAAGCTTTCTCGATTAATTATATTTCATCGTGTTGTTAATAAAAATGTTGACATCGAGAGGGATGAAATTGCTATTTATTGATTGGTGACTCCATGTTATTCCAATACCTCATTGAAATTGTAATCAGAATGCCAATAGTTTCTTTTTGAGTCAAATAAACTATGGAACAAGCTCCCACGAAATATTTGAAATATTTAGGACAATAACAAATTTAAACTTCTGTATGCGATAATTTTATTGAATTAGGGGAGTGGTTATAATTTTAAATTTAACTATTTTTGCATTATTTTATTGTAATATTGTTAGTTTAATTTACTTTCTCTCATTGCATTAAATAATTTATATGCATTTCTTATTTATTTTTATGCTGATGTGATGCGGTTATTATATATTGCTCTATTAGTTGATATATTACATAGTTGTAGATGAACACTGATCTTCCAGCATGGCGGTATCCCTTGATGTTCCTTTTTTCATAACTTTATGATCTACTCAATTTAATAAGTATAACCAAAACGGTCTTTCAGCCCAACAGCTACTAAAGTTGTACCGCAGTATTCTCTAATTGCCTTCTATACTTTTAAACAGTTAAGAAAAATGATTCCAAACATACATTGTTAAAAGGAATTATTGACAGCAATAATCCATACAGTCTAAAAGTATCCAGTGTTGCAAAATAATTTAATCTTCCTTAATGTCATCGGATACTTGAAACAGCAAACAACAACAGCACATTGCGGTGGTTGGGTTCTGCCCCAAAATCGTCCATTTATTAACAAACATAACAAACCCTAGCAAAATACAGTACGGCCATACACATGTACATATACGCTTCATGAGTGCCAGTGTACTCCAAGGATAAAGTATGACAGCGACTACCTGCAAAATGTTTACTGGCACATATACATAAAATTTAAAGCTCGATTCATTGTAGATATAAAGGTGCCAGAACCACAATGGCTAAATATCCGTTACACATTACTTTGAAACAACCTAATTATCATATATTAGCATACTAAAACCCAGGTCCTCCCTCGTCCATAAGGAAATAATTTCCCTTTCCGCTACTTATTCATTGGAATTCATAATACGCTACAAGAGAAATAAAAATCGTTGTCTATTCATCGTACTATTTTTCTTTTTCAGTTCGGTATTTGATCATTTTTGTGCAGTTTGCAATGGATTGTCACAAAAATCCTCGTTTGAGTTGGAGCTGCATTTGGCTGTTGCTAAGTACTGCACAGGGGGCCCAAGCAGACTTAGCCGATGTTAGTTCACACAAAACGTCTACGCAAGCTGTGGCAAAAGGTTCTGACTTCGAGATTCCTGGTATTATAGCTGAAATAAATGAGTCCTGCCAAGTTGATGACACAGTTGACAATGACGAAGGCTTCACGGCAGGATACAATACCTTGCAACGTGCGTAATCTATTACGAAGGAAAAATCCCGATAGCTAAAAATGTATTGCATGAAACAAATCAACTCAATCTTTGACTAAAAGAGTTGAGTTAAGACAACCATTGCTACAATCTATTTGTCTCGGAACTGTGGGATTGACAGTAGATATATTATTAATTAATTTGCGTCTCATTTCTTTAACTACTATTCTATTGATGATCACTGTAACTACATCATATTATTCGTTTACAAATACTTCAAGCTGATTCGCTGTGCTACTCACTATCTATTATGTTATATAAAGTGAGTAGCGAAAGTTGTAAACACTAACCATTTTTCTTCGGTCTATTATTTAACCTTTTAAAGAACAAAAAATAATATGTGGCAAATGTTAAATTTATAGAGAGGATAAACAGGGCCAAAAGAAGAACCATTGGATTTCTGGAGAGGACGAGGAGGGTTATGGATGATTTTGAGATATACTTATCCTACAAGCTACATGTAACTGAAGAAAAACTTGGGGCGCAGAGAAGTTTACTCCCCCCCTCCCGCCCCCCTACGTTCCCTTCAAACGTCCGATGGTTCGCCAATAACGATTTTCGGTGTAAAGAAAATTATTGTAAACAATCAAAAAAGTTATAAACATTAATTTGTTTTGACTATAGCTAGGTAAACGGACAGGTATTTTGCCAGTTTTTGGACTTATAAGAAAGAGCATAATGAGAATTTAACTAGAAATATAAATACCTTAAATAGATAAGATTCTGATTTTCGAAGTAAAACTTAAAAGTGGGAGTAATTTTGCACTCCACCAAAACATTCTTAGAATTTGTTTAGCCCAAATTGAAACAGAGTATGTCGCCTGAAATAAGATCTTATATTCTGTAATTATACGTGAAAAAAAAAACAAGAGGCATTCAATGTAACAAAGAATAAAGAGAGCCTTTCATTACAATCATTGGTGTGGTTATTAAGATTGATGCTACAATATAAATTTGTATCCGCGAAAGGTAATTCCGGTTTCACCCATAGCCAGTCCGATCTCATTCTCACAAGTGTATGTAAAACGCCATGAGACATGTGATATGTGCGCTATCTAAGTCTCTATTTTTACTATTATTACTATTATTATTATTATTATTATTATTATTATTATTATTATTATTATCATTATTATTATCAACTGTCACGCAAAAAATTCTCGAGCCCATAGTCTAATTGCTCAATGAAGTAGGCTTTTCTGCTAAATTGGATGCAGTGTCATTCTTGAAAGTTCAGTGGTCGTAAAATATAACTACCACCAGCAATTTCTGCAAGACATAAAGGGAGCAATGAGCGTGTCTAAATGTTAGCAATCACATATTATAAAGGGAAATAAAGTTACATGACATGAGAATTAAATTAATTATTTCTTCCAATATTAATTACAATTTATACAAGGCAGAATAGCACTACACTCACTTGTCTGTTGTGTAATGATTTAAAACTGACATTATGCAATACCACGGGATAGCAGTATACAATGTCATATCAACACATGCATTCTAGTGAGATGTAAATATGTTAAGTCCATCGAACTGCGAAGCCTATGTTAATGACGGATCCGGATCTTTAAATTCTTTGCGGGGGTCTTCTAAAGCGACCTACCCATGCCTAACTCGCCAAGATAAGAGTGATACTGGAGATAATTGAGTCTCAAGACAAAACATCACAATTGGCTAAAACAGGTGAAAGTTCTAGGGACGGCTATTTAGAAAATTGACTTATTATCGGGCGCCGGAGTCTCTTGACTGTGTTCTTCGAACAAACATTCACCACTATTTTAATTAAAACGCAGTTGCTGAAGAAATTATGGGAAAACTAGAAAACCTTTAAGAGGCATATAGAACATTGCAGAGCTAGTATTTCATACAAGCAATGGAAGGCGACAGCTTTAAGTTTGTAGTCAGTCTTTCCTTACTTGTTGTCATTACATCTGCGGAGGGATTTGGAGGTAAGTAAAGAGTAAGTGATATGAACCATAATTGAAACAAAACCATTAAATTAAGAAAAAGCATACTACAAAAAATAAAGTTTGAAAGTTTGAAACTATGGCTATAAATGTTAAGAACTTTTATTTATAATTAATTTACCTGCAATTTTGACGAAAAATTGAAAACTAAACATACAGTAGCTGTGAATGCCTCCTTTTAAAAAAATCTGTCATCGAATTTAGGCTACTACAAGTTTATTAGAGAGATGCGATATCTCTAAATTGAGAATCCTTAAACATTTTAATGTACATAACCTGATCGGTTACAGATCAAGTTCCGAGTTCCAAAATAAAATAATATGATACAAATTCGAAGTACAGACAGAATGATATCTTTATTTATTGTGCAATATTGATTAATTTTATATTAACCACGTTCAGTGTAAACGCCGTGACATTTAACCCAACTTAAACTTCAAGTTAGAGACCAAAAAAAGTGAAATTACAAATTAATGTCAATCATATTTTTAGCTTCTTTTGTGCCTATTTTTTTTTAAATATAATCTTGAAATTTAATCAAAAAAATTAATTTGTCTTTTCTTTTTTTTACATTGTGTAACTTGAAATTAAAAATGTATCAGTGACAAGCGAGACATTGAAAGGTTAGCGCTCTTAGGTATTGTACGTTAAATGATATATAGACAAGGGGCTCTGCATAGGTCTATCAACAACCACAGTGTAGACTCAGCAATACCTTCATCCAGAGGCTTATGCCTGCTGTCATGCAAAAACCACAGTTTTGCTCTTTGTAAAGACACAAAGTTATAGAAAATTGAAGAACCGTAGCCAGGGTTAATCATAATGAGTAAATGTAAAAATGTTCTCTGGCTAAAAAGATTTAAAACCCCGAGCTTTCGGCTGCCTGTACTGCAGTCTGCGAAGGGTAAAAAGGAATGATGAAAAACACGCATGAATTAAAATATGTAGAAATGAATAACATTCTTAATTTGTTTTTAAAATTTTATGCTTTTTTATTTCCTACATCTTAAAATTCATGCGCGTTTTTTATCATTCTTTTTTACCCTTTACGGAAAGCTCGGATTTTTTAAAAACATTTTAGCCAGAGAACGTGTTTACATTTACGCACAGACATGTCGTCGTTGTATTGAATTCATTCGACCAATTGATTTTCACGTTGAAAATAAGTTTCTTTCTTTCATACATATATATATATATATATATATATATATATATACTGATATAGCGATAAGACTACCTTTACTGGATTAGATACAGTTCAGTAGTGTTTTAAATCCCATTAGCATATAACAGTAAGCTAATATATAGGTGAAGGTAATTTTAATATTAATGAAACTGAATTTTGTCATATCCTACGGATATAATTGAAATTTATCTTCTAAATTCAATGAGCCAGAATGCAGCTGTTTTAAGAAAAATAGATACTCTTGGTTTTATTTGATTCAGAAAATTATTATTAAAATCTTCCATCGCGAAGTTGGTCAATGAGGTAGGAAATCTGGGCAATTTTTAATTGGCAATTCTTTCAGCTGATTTGTGTAATTTTTCCGCGTGCAGGCAATGAAAACAAAGAAAAAGCGCTTTCTCGCATACATTAAATTTAAGGTTCGCGATGTGTCAAAAAGGCATGTCCATCTCGAGAGTACATGTATGATTTAAACTTTTTTTCTGACATGTCCATGCATCTCGAAAGTACATACTTTACAAGTTTTCTTTTTCTTAAAGGGGCAGATTTTGCTGTGTTTTGGTCAAAATACCTAAATAGATGACAAAGTACCTTTGCTCAAAACATAAAATTGCTTATAGAACACCAAGAAGATAATATCAAATGATTTCTTCAAGGAAGAACAAACCATAATAAGTTTTTCTGCGATTTTTCCACGACACTTGGGAGCAACTTGAAAAAATTAGCCAATTTTTTTTAAGTTGCAATCCCTTTCCATCCTGGCCAATTCTGCAGTCAAAGATAACGATTTCTAGCTTCTGTGCACTAGTAGAGTATTTGTTAACAAGACTGGACCATTATTTGTAGGTTTTCATTGAAACAAACATATTTTTTGACTTTTCAACGTGGTACTAAAAATAGATGACATATAGCCCATTTAATATTTGACACCGATCGTCTTACTTATTGGTTCTCTGTATGTTTCTAGTCTAAATTGAAGACCCAGAACAACCCTTTTCGCGGTAAACCTTTCTCATTTGCATTATAATAAAAATCAACGTGGTTGAGAGGCAATTTTAGGCAATTTTGTAGTTTCTACCCGAAATTGCCTCGCAATCATGTTGAATTTTATTGTAATGCAAAAGAAAAAGGTTAAACGCGAAAAGGGCTATTAAGTCACTACCAATATAGAATTAAAGAAACTCGTCAATGATCGTTTACTGCAATAGCATTTTAATATCAGGCCAAGGCTAACAGCGGAGCTCTCACGTAACAGCTTATTGTATAGACCCATTTGGGTTTATTCAAAAACCCGACCCGTTTCCAATTTCCAACCATTCAAACTGACCGAAACAAACAACCAAACGCGCAGTGAATAAACACAACACAGATAATTTCTACTCGTTGTTAAATGATTATTCAATTACTGATTTTGAAATAAAATGTGGTAGTCGAGTATCATAAATTACCCCAAAACCAAAGTTTATAAAGACGAAATACCGAACAGAAACATATTGTATTAAAATAATTGTTTGTGAAACTGGATAAAGGATGAATTTTTTCACGTAAAAGTGAGTGACTTTAGTTTGGGCCTAATTTTCACTACATCTTACCTCGCTCTAGAAGGAATTGTTTTTTAAACTTCCATTTAAAGCTGGTCTATTTTATATTATGTTTTTTTGGCTATGAATTACGCTACGGTAGGTATCTAATTTTCGAATTCGTTGACATTGTTAATGTTTGATTTGCAGAAGAAGCAGTATGTCAAGTTTGCTTGTGTACTCAAACATGGAGAGGCCAATTGGTGAAATGCTCTGGCAAAAATTTGACTGTAGTACCTCGCACTTTTCCAGTATCGTCTGATAAACTGTGAGTATAACATGAAATTAAAGGTCAATCTGGATTACCCTCAGATGTTTTACAAAGAAACAACTGGCTCTCTAGAAAATCCCTTAGGAAGAGGCAATTAGAGAGTTTAGAATTCACCATCTCCACTGTGTACGTATAAAAAGTGTTTCTGTTGCAGGTACAATCTGGTGTCAAGTTAAATCAGTATTCAATATACATATAGGTTAAAATGTGTACCCAGTATCAATCTAGGTACAACGTAAGCTAACCCTGACACAAAGCTAACCAACACTCCACTGGTTACATGCATCTTTGTGCTTGGGCTTAGCTTACCTACAGATTCAATACTGGATAACCTATATTGAATACTGATTCAACCTGAGAACGGATTTTACCTGCAACATTTCCACGCGAAAAACGGGAAAATACTGCTTGCCCTTCATTTTATTTTTTTATTTAATTTACAGATATTTGGACGAAAACAACTTGACTCGAATTTCAAACGGTGACTTTTGGAACTTGGAGAACCTTACTTTTCTGTGAGTACAGAACATAGATTGAAGATCTAAGGCAGTCAGTTTCTTTTAATTTTGGGGAAAACTAGGATGCGGAATCTTAAATCCAAAAACGGATTTTACGGGTTTTTTTTTCACTCAACAATCCAAAGGCGAGCATATCTACTCGTTTCGTCCGCTATTTTGCTCTTTTACAATGTATAAATTTCGAATATTATCTGTGAAGCAGAGAGAAAATCATAATCGGATGAAAACAAGGTTCACTTTCATACCAAGGGGTATAATATTTTTTGGTCGTGAAGAATCCATATCAGAATTCCGATTTAAAACAAAAACATTTTTTGTTAACAATCTTAACAGCCATCTGGGACGTAACAACATAAGCCACTTGGAGTCAGGGAGTTTCAAAAATCTCACTTTATTGGAAGAACTGTAAGTATTTCGAGAAAGTGTATGTTCGATTTGCTCTATTTTAAAAGTTGTTTTTCGGAATTCTTCTGAGATTAAAAGTGATTTCAAAACGACGTTTCGGCCAGTTTTACTGGCCTTCTTCAGGAAATTAAGAAAATAAAAGTCAATATGGCGGACTGATATTTCTGCTTTTATTTTGTATATCTTGACCTTTTTTTTCTTAAGGTGCGTTCGATAGACGTTATTCCGGAATAAGGATAAACGGAATAACCCCGAATGCCGGTTCGATTGAGTCGCTATTCCGATTCCAGAATGCTTGGAATAATCCAGAATAATGACGTCACTTCGTCCTCGCCTCGCGGCCTTTTTCAAAACAACAAACAAAATGGCTACCGCCGGCGACCATGTGCCGGCGATCATGTGCAAAGAAGAGACGCTTCTCCTCATTTCCTTGTACGAAGAAATGAAAGAGATGTTCCAAAACGTCAATTACAAAAAGGAACAAGTCTGGGAATGGATTGCTGTCTGTGTGTTATATCGCTGGCATTATTCCAGAAACGGAATAATCGTTTTATTGACCTACGGACGGAATAGTTATTCTGGAATAATCCGGCATATATTCTTATTCCGGAATAGGCTCAATCGAACGCAACCTTAATTTCCTGAAGAATGCCAGTTAAACTAGCCGAAACGTCGATTTGAAATCGCTTTTAACCTTAGAAGAATCCCGAAAAACCACTTTTAGTTTTTTTAAATGAGAGGAGAAATTATCAGAAATACAATTGCTCCATTTTGTTTTGATAAAAAAGAAAACATTTCTCGGACTTATAACAATTTAAAAATTCATGTAAACTTTGTCAAAATTCTTTCAGACTCACTTATCTTGCAGACATAACAGTTCATGCTGCCGTATCGTGTTGTGTCGATAACGTTCTTCAACAAAGTTAGCCACATTTTAAATTAAAATTATGAACAACATAATTTTTATTATTAGAGTTATTTTTTACTTTCTATTCATCGTGTTTAATTGCGAGTCTTTTCATTTTTTTTAATTGAGTCTTTTCTTAAAAGCAAGTTTATAGTTGCTGCTAAGATTTTAGCAGCACAGCAAAAATCTTTTTTTTATGTTTGATATGGACTTGAAAGTTCTATATTTCACAGACATCTGGAATATAATAACATCACTTATGTTCATGAAGAATGTTTTACCGACTTGAAGAGACTTAGAACATTGTGAGTAATAAGTATCTCAATTTACTCTATTTAAAATCTTATTTAAACATTCGTTTGCAACTTGTTTGTCAGAAATCAGAAATCTGTTGGTTAAATATTGAATATCCAACCAGTGCAGTTGATCAAACAGGCAGTTATTTTTTTTATAGACTTTAAATTTAGAACCTATATCCACTGATAACTGCTTAAGTATTTTTATGACATCACGCCCATCCATTCTAGCTCACCATGTGTTTATACCGAGGCGATTCTACTAAACCAGAACAGAATAGTATGCACCGGAACAGTGTACCGGAATGAAATGGAATTGTTAACTAGTCAAGAGTAGTATTACCTCAAAAGTCGAAATGAACCGAAAGAACCAGTAGTCTTCGGTTCACTCCGGGTTAAACCGGTTAACTCCGGTGCCATTCCAGTTTTTTCGCTGTGCCTTCAGGTTCATTTCGGTATATTCCGGGTCATCCCGGTTATAATTATAATAATAATAATAATAATAATAATAATAATAATAATAATAATAATAAACAAATCTTTTATTGATAACAAAGCTAACTAAAGAAATCTTATTTTACAATTAATTTCACTCAAAAAACTATTCAGTCAAAACACTATTTACATTATTCCTTTCGATTAATAATAATAATAATAATAATAATAATTTAACTATGAAAACATTTAATTATTAAATGTTGTAAAATTGCGACAAAACATTTCCTAAAAACATTATAAAATTTTAAAAAAGCTAAAAAGCTGACGACGTTTCGATGTTAACGTAACATCGTTATCAAGTCAAAAAATGTATAAAAACTAGGTTGTATAAATACTAAGACGAACAATACATGATGAAAATAATTGCGAAAATCACAAGTTAAACAAAGAGTTTCGCACGTATGGAGTCCGTTTGGACGTTCAAATTAGGTTTGAATTTCTTGATGTAAAGCATTTCAAACACTAAACAATCAAATTTACCTTGACACCTTCTCAGAATCTTAACCCATTGACGCCCGCGACTTTTTTCGTTTTTGAGTGATTTTCTGTATATAAACGATCCATAGGATTTCGTGACTCCATATTTGAAGTTACCATTGAAAGTGCTGCTGTTCTAAAACACTGAAGGCTCGAGTTTACTGGAAACGTCATTCTGACATTGTGATTTTGCTTTGTTGGATTGCAATAAAGTCTTCAATATGGTGTTTCTGCGATTTTTGGTAAGTCCACAGCCATTTTTCATCTTTAGTAGCTGCCTGATGAGCATCATTAAGCTTGAAGGTAGTTCAGAGTCCACTTTCTCAATGAAGCGAGTTAGTTGTTGTACTTTGTTTACGAATTTGGCTCGTTGCTCGTTGAACTGGAAAAATGGCCGCCATGAAACGAAGTAGCTTTGGGACTCGACTCTGGATGAATTTCTCGACCTACCGCGGCATATTTTGGAAGTTGCGACCACAGGAGAATACAACAAGCGCGAAATTTCGGCGGTGGGTCGGAGTGGCTGTGGACTTAGTATAAATATGAAATGTGTGCGGAAAGAAACGAACGCTGTCAAAATTTTTGGCCATTTCCCAGCATGCAGTGCGGTGGTGATATTGGAAATCGAGGCAAGGTCAGTATGCATTAGAACGAGAGGCTGTAGCTCGGCCCGAGCAACGAATAAGAGCAAAAAAATTCACTGCTAAGCTAGGACTAGGACTGAATTTTGCTGTGAATGTTGACTTTTGGGTTTGCCATGATGATTTGAATAAAAAAACTAAAGGCAAAAACGTGATTTTTGTTTCTTTTCTATGACGTTAAAAACGGTCATTTTTGTTATTGTCCAAATTCAAACGCTGATATTCTGCAAAAATCGCTAACTTTTTTGTGTTTATTGGGTATCTCAATTTGAAGGACTTTCTAGTCAATGCTTACAACTGATGGTTAAGGCAATGTTCGCGCGATTGAGAAAGTTGCAATTTTTTAAAGCAGTGGAGTATTGTACGGCCGGTTTTGGCCGGCACGGCCGTCAATGGGTTAAGTAACAATCTGTGTAAGAAGTAGGCAACCCAAATGCACGGAATGCAGAAGGGTGTGAATTGTGCTATTGTTGAAACCGTCCACCTCATTGGCTAAAACATGAAAATCTACCATAACTTCATCAGGCAGCGCATTTATTTATCTCTAGTTTACTAATTGATTCCCTTTTAGTGAAAACTATTGTGGTTTTTAATACAACAAAAATTCTATGTGGGGAACATGGAAAATTAGAAGTCTTTCTTGGCCATTGTTTTGGAGTCTCGCGATTGGATGAAATCTTGTAACACAAAAGAAACATCGCTTTAAAATAAAGTTTCAGTAAATTTTATTTCAAAACCATGTTGTCCATAGGTTGACGTATTCTCAGTACGAAAATCTAAACATTCTTATGTGGGGAAAGCGAAATGCATCGGAACAATAGAGAATTGCCTACTTCTTACACGGATTGTTACTTTAAAAGGATCTCATTCAAAACATCGCTCCCACAGTGCGCTTCATGGAAATGTTTGCCGATTGCCGAATTTTTGTGCTCAGCAACACGTTGAAAAAGGTGCCGGGCTGTGTAGCCGACATAATCTGCATCGCACAGATCACATACAAAACGATAAACAACGCATTGCTGATTGACAATTGACGGCTTGGCTTCTTTAGGTTTGAGATCTTGTTCTAATTTCCTGCTAGTAAAAACTGGCTGCAAAGTAAGGCCAATCTTATGACTAAGATCACGCAACTGCCTCCGAACGGCATTAGCAGAAACTTGATCTTTAAATGGTAAACTAATTCTGAATATGTTGCTCTCATCAGTATTTTCCGTTCTGCTTACTGAAGGGTTTCGAGAATTGAAAATACTGATGAGAGCAACATAGTCAGAATTAGTTTACCATTTAAAGATCAAGTTTCTGCTAATGCCGTTCGGAGGCAGTTGCTTGATCTTAGTCATAAGATTGGCCTTGCTTTGCAGCCAGTTTTTACTAGCAGGAAATTAGAACAAGATCTCAAACCTAAAGAAGCCAAGCCGTCAATTGTCAATCAGCAATGCGTTGTTTGTCGTTTTGTATGTGATCTGTGCGATGCAGATTATGTCGGCTACACAGCCCGGCACCTTTTTCAACGTGTTGCTGAGTACAAAAATTCGGCAATCGGCAAACATTTCCATGAAGCTCACGGTGGGAGCGATCTTTTGAATGAGAGCCTTTTTAAGATTCTGAGAAGGTGTCAAGGTAAATTTGATTCAGTGTTTAGTGTTTGAAATGCTTTACATCAAGAAATTCAAACCTAATTTGAATGTCCAAACGGACTCCATACGTGTGAAACTTTTTGTTTAACTTGTAATTTTCGCAATTATTTTCATCGTGTATTGTTCGTCTTAGTATTTATACAACCTAGTTTTTATACATTTTTTGACTTGATAATGATGTTACGTTAACATCGAAACGTCGTCAGCTTTTTAGCTTTTTTAAAATTTTATAATGTTTTTAAGAAATGTTTTGTCGCAATTTTTCATAGTTAAATGTTTTTCTAAGTCACTTCTTTTTCGAATAATAATAATAATAATAAAAATAATAAAAATTAAAACCAAATCTTTTATTGATAACAAAGCTAACTAAAGAAATCTTATTTTACAATTAATTTCACTTAAAAAACTATTCAGTATTATTTTTAATAATAATAATAATAATAATAACACATTTCTATATTGCGTCTTTTCTCGACGATTCAAAGGCGCAAATTACATTCAAAATACACTAAAAATATAATCTAAAAATCTAAAAACAATAAATTATTTACAAGTTAGATGTTCTAAAAAGCTAAAAATGTTACAAATAAAAATCTACAAAGTTTAGTTTAAAAAGTTCGTTTAAAGAGTAAGGTTTTTTAGTTTACGTTTAAAAATGTCAATAGTTTAATATTAATATTAATATGTTCAGGTAAGGTGTTTCACAGATATGGTGCCTCAAAGAAAAAAGCACGCCGGCCATAGGATTTAATAGGTTATAATGGCATAAGATAGTGAATGTTGTACGTTGTCTAAGTCTTACACGGACGCACTTCAGTTGTTGTATAATTTAATAGGTCATATCCTTTTTTCTTTTTTAGACAGCTGTTAAAATGATATTTGTTGTTTTTCTACAGGTTTTTGAGTAACAACAAGATAAACTACTTGGAGTCAGGAAGTTTTGACAATCTTATAATGTTGGAAAAACTGTTAGTGCTTAGAAGAACTTGAAGCGTGAGGGAAAAAGCTCAATTTGTCGAGGCGTTTAAAATCCATGTAGTTTCTATTGTTCTTAATTGGGGATTGAAGTCTTAGAACATTAGTTTCCATGGTTTTATTCCAAGCAGAGATCAGTTAGAGATTTAGTGTGACTTGAAGAGAAAAAAGGAAAAAGAAAATACGTGACAGCAGTAAACCGCGAAGGGGACGAAAACGTTTGGACACAGCACACAGGACGAAATAACGACTTTAAGTGCAAGTAAAGGTTCATTAAAGAAAACTTAAAGAACAATTTCGACTATCTTTAAGTGCGCCGTAAATTACTTAAATAAGCCTTTACTTGACAACACTTAAAGCTAGTAATGAACAATTTAAGTTGCCTTTAAGGGTCTTTAAGTTGTTGAAAAGTTGAATTAAAGATAACGTAAAGGTTCTTAAACACATTAAAGATACTTACTTACTTTAATACATTTAAGAGTATTTACGTCTCAACTTAAAGATTTTCGATACCTTTAAGTAAAATTTAATTTTCTCTTAAAGATTAGTAAATTCATTATTTCGTCCTGTGGCACGCGGTACGGCTGAAGTTCAAAGCAATCTGGGATTAATTATTAACTGTAACAAAGTGATGAAAAAAGGAAATCTACCTTTGTTTCGACTTAATATTTATTAATGTTTTTTACTGAGTTAGTTAACATTTACAACTTCTAGGTATCTAACGGGAAATCAAATTACGAAACTTTCTGACGGACTTTTGCGAGGATTAAAAGCGCTTAAATCGTTGTAAGTATACAATTATAAAACGACAGATTAAAACTGCAATGGTGACATTTTTTTAGAAACGGATTTTACTATAAAAGATAATGCTAAAAAACAACGACGTTTCGACCGTTCAACGGTCATTTTCAAGTTGAGGAATAAAATTGTTAACATGCGCTTATGTAATCAATTGTAAAAATGCTAATGAGATACTGACTAAAACTCTAAAATATTGACATAAAAAAAAACAATATAAGAAAATTGCGGCAAGGATAATAAAAGAAACGCTAATGCGAAATGGACAATATAAATCAGGTAAACACTTTTGCACGGATCGAATCACTCTGTTTGTTCAGTTTCGGTTTAAGTTCACGAATGAAAAGCATTTCAAAAATCAAACAGTCTAGTTTACTCTGACATTTTTTTAAAATCTTGAAATTTCCTTCGATGGTCTCTGGATCTTTTCCATGCTCGTCCTTTACGTTTTTACAATTGATTACATAAGCGCATGTTAACAATTTTATTCCTCAACTTGAAAATGACCGTTGAACGGTCGAAACGTCGTTGTTTTTTAGCATTAACTTTTATAGTAAAATGGTGACATTTATTCGATCCGTTAAAGAGAGAATTCATGGCTGAACCTTGAGGCATAGAAGTTGGTTCCAGAGCATTTTTGACCCACGCTTAATTATTTGCTTAAGGCATCCTCTTAGGATGCAAACTCGTCAAAGGATACACTCAAGAAAGCAATAGACCTTATTCGCGCTATGCTCACGTGATCTGTATTGGGTAAACAAACTGAACAAAATGGTGTCTTTGACTGAGTGACTACTCCAGCGCGGAGAGAATAACGCTATAATTTGGACTAAAAGTCTTCGCCTTTTGCCAAAGTTTATTACTCAACAAATACAAAAGCACCTGGAAGGATGTGGCAAAAAGGACATTGGCTCCAAAGGATATTTTTTTACCGAAAATTATATTCATGATGTTTACGTGGGCCATGATCTGCCAGTAGTCGAGCGCTTCAGCGTGCAATGTTAAATCGCTGTGTTTAGGAAGTCAGAAGAAAATGAAAATTCTCACAAATTCACCCTTCTTGTTTTTGTACGGTCCACAAAAATACGGATGGACAGATTCCTTTCTTTCCGTTGTAAAATGCTGAGAGGGAAAGCATATTTTCGTCACTTTGAAATATTTATTCGGATCCCTTTTAATTCGCGTAATCCAAACCTTGAAATAATAACAATAATAAAAAAAACATAAAGCTTATAATTTGAACCTGCAGAGTAAACACCTGAAACACGTGCGACGAACGGATACTCGACTCGCCGTCAAATTTAGCTATATTTTTCACCTTTACGAGGTTTTCATCCTTGGGAAAGTCATGAAATGATAATTCCTTATCAGCAGAACTATTGCAACAATCAAAAACACAACAGTAATGAACCATAGCCGCGCAAGATCAGAATTTCATACCAGAAAGCCACGAGCCGCGTAAGATTTCTGCGAAAGTTCAATGTTTGTTTACCCAATAGAGATCACGTGACAGCGTTATGACGTAGACGGCGAATAAGGTCTATTTGCCTTTAGCAACACTTAAAATGAACAAGTTTAACCGATTTATAATTACATGTATTCACAACAGATCATTGAGCTATAACAAGATTACCTTCCTGGAGTCAAGACATTTTAAACACCTCACCACATTGGAAACACTGTATGTATTTAAAAATAGTTTGTGCCCCGTTTTGTCAGAAAGACGATAATATGCAGGCAGACTTGTCGTTCAGGGACTGTACTATTTTACTTGGGTGCGCGGAGATATCATATTCAACTCGAGGTTGTAAAGTATCGAGCACTTTTCTGAAGACTACCGAAGATTTCCGAGGAAGATCCAATGTCGTTTTGATTGTAGACAGAAACATTTTAGCTCGTTTGACAATTTATTAGAGCAAACAACTCGGCTTAGTAAACGGGAAGATATTGGATAATGATTTACTAACAATAAAGTTGATGACTTCGCATGTGTCGATATAAATTTGTTGTTATATTTTGTTATATTTCACTGAAGTTTATTTAATAAATTTAAATAATCAGCATATATATCGTGTTGCAGATATCTGAATACTAATGAAATTGCCTTCATTCCCAATGGTTCGTTTGCTAATTTGACAAGCCTAACCGGATTGTAAGTAATCGCAATTATATCACAGTTTGTTAATAATCGTATTTATTTTACGCACAAGATACTAGCAAATACTTACTGATTGGCCACCCGAAAAGCCAGGGTGGCGCACAAAGTTTCCACGCTTCATGATCATGGTCATTCATCCTCGGGGTCATTCCTTACCATGCATTGCATATATATAAGAAATGAGTTTTTTTCTTGTCTTTAATGCACTTACACTCCGTTTCGTGGTTTATACCTCACGCCCAATCCCCTACCTGGAGGTTAAAGGTGTTTTTCGTCTGGTCCCTCTCCGCAGACCAAACAGGCTCGGTTACAACACGACTGACGTCATGATGTTTCCTCTCAATTTCCTTTCAATTCTGACGTCATGACATTTCCTCTCAATTCACGTCTCGATTCCACGGATAACATAAAATTTTCCATACAGAACCCACCTTCAACATAAGTCTCCTCTCCATGAAGCATTTCGGGTTAAAGGCGTTTATTCTCTTTATGGAGCTTCTCAGAATATTTATTTAGTTCATCTTCCAAATGGCGACTATGACAACATGTTACGAACGTAAAATACATTTTAACAATATTTGCTCCGCATTTGTTTGGTAAACAGATATCTTGACGACAATTGTTTGACAAACATTTCTTGTCAAACCTTCCAAGGACTGACAGCACTCAAACGGTTGTAAGTATATTGGTATATTAAAATGCCCGCTTTATGCAAAAATGCAAATGCCTTCCCTTTCTTATTATTCAATATATTTCTTGACTCCAGAATAATAAAGCATTTAGTGAATTTGAATCTAAATTAAAAAAGAAAGGGGTCACAATTTATGCCTTTAAAGACAATTGATATAAAGCAATGACGAGTAACTACTGGCAGTTTTGGTATAAACGCTATCAAAAACCCAGATGCGAATGACAAATAGTGATTCAGAAACCAGTAAAATCTCGAAATGAAACCTTAGTGTAAATTAAAAACACATGAATCAACCAACTTGTCACTCAATCGTTATTTCTCTTAATTATTATTTATGTCAATTCTTAAGGTATCTTGACAACAACATCATTGAAAGCATTGCATCTGGAGGATTTAAAGACCTGGGATCGTTAATGGACTTGTAAGCACTGAGAGATTTGAATTTAAAAAACTTGGCGCTTAATTTCGTGTAAAACTTTCATTTGAAATCAGAATCAAACATGTTTGAATCTCTTAAAACAGGTCTCTTCGGAGAAACAAGATTTCCGAACTTCTAAATGGCACATTCCGTGGTTTAGATTCTTTACGTAGATTGTGAGTATTTAGAAATAAAAGTTTTTAATTACAATTGAAGCTCTCGTTAACCGACCATTTCTGGATTTTGGAAAAGTGATCACAACCAGAGCTTCTCTATTACGAAACTGATTCATTCTCGTAAGCGACTATGGCCTACAAAAGACAGAAGTTTATGGACGCCTACGGGAGCTTCCTTCATGCCAAACGAATTACGTAAACTATATACAGTGTTTCTGATAACAGCGTATGTACATGTATAGGCGCGTAAATGCCATGAATCTCATTGCACTCACCAACTACAACAAAGCGTTCTTATCGTTCTCTTTTTAAAATATCTTTCGAGGAGTCTCTCAGGACTATACGCTTACAAAAGCTTAACAATTAACAATGATATACCAGTTCGTTAATCTAAAAGGTGGTCGCAGTGACTTAAGGGAGCTTTTACAAATGGAGTTTAGTGATCGTGGTCGCTGAGTAAAGCTAGTCGATTACGAGAGCTTTAATTTACTTACAGAGCTTTAATGAGAATATAAATGGGGTTTAGTGAGCGTGTTCCCTGAGTTAGTGGAGCTGGTCGCTTTTGGACTCACAATTGACAATTTATCTATGTAGCTCGGTAGCTCAGTGGATAGAGCATTGCACTGGTATCGCAAAGTCATGGGTTCGAACCCGTTCAAGCCTGAATTTGTTTCAGATTGCTAATAATTTCAATCAACTGCTCAAGTTGATAGCACACTGCGAGGATTACAATTTTTACCCATGTCCGAACGTCACATATATATGATTTTCATATATTCATAAATAACAGCATTGTTTACTAACAAGAAGGATGCTTTCAGAATTTAATGTACCTTCTTCGTTTGTTATTAATATTTTCTATTATATATATATACATGCATACATACACACATACATACATAAACTTTATTAAAGTGTCAATGATATTTAGCTATAAAGCACCATATTTGGCTATCTTTTCTGACGAGTGCGGTACGAAACTAGTTAGTAATAAAATGCCAAGTCGAATCTTCAGTTGATCAGATCACCTCGATTATATATATATATATATATATATATATATATATGTGTGTGTATTTTGAATGTAATTAGCGCCTTTGAATCACTGAAAAAAGGCGCTATAGAAATGTATTATATATATATATATATATATATATATATATGTTGGTATTTATGAATGATAGCAAGTTGCAAATGTCATAGTAAGTATGTTAAAAGGGCTGTTTTTTTTATAAGTCTCGTAACGTTCTGTGATTATTTTAGTATCTTTTTCTCTCTTAGACAACTTGAAGAAAATCATTTAACAAACATTTCTCGGGGAATATTTCGAGGATTGAAAGAGCTGAGATACTTGTAAGTAGTGACAGTGATTCATAAAAAGAGTGGTAGAGTGGTAGTGATAATGATTAAAAAATGTTTGAATATTTTTTTTCAGGGATCTTCATGATAACTCCATTCAAAACATCACACCTGGCGGATTTGAAGGCCTGGCACATTTAACAGAATTGTAAGGGCTAAATAATTTTATGTTCAGTCTTTTTATATGTTTAATAACTTTGCCGTTTGCTTTGTAAAAGAAAATATTTAAATTCGTTGAGCCTGTCCAAATTCCAGAGAGAAGTATAAGAACTGCCATTAATATTTTGAATAAAGATGTCCCGGTTATCTTATTTTTCACAGCATAGAGTAATTATTCATGGTTAATATTAAGTGTTCTTATGCCACCATGCATGGGCAGCAACTATATATAAACTATATATACAACTATATATAAACGATAACAGTTCTATTTTTTACTGTCTTTTTATATTAGAAAACTCCAGAACAACAATGTTACACAGATTCTAAATGGAACGTTTCGTGGTTTGGATGTTTTAAATCGATTGTGAGTATTTTATTACACCCCTTTTAAACACATGCAGACAGAGACCACCCTCCACTATACACTGATGCGTAGAAACGAAGGTGTGGTGTGGTAGGGCATTGGGGAGAAACTATAACTGCAAAAAGCACACTCCCCTCAGTTTGGCCAGCTACCACATGGCCTATGTGTAACTGTCACTTAAAGAGATGTGAGACCCTACCTGGCTATGCCATGCTGATGAGTCCTAACTAGACAAAACAGATGTCTATGACTGCCACTACCATAGTGATATGGTTGTGCGCAAGCGTACGATATTGGCCATTAACCGAGGGGATGGTGTAGTGCGCATTTTGCAGTTATAGTTTGTCTATTGGGGAGAATCTTTATGCAGGGTTCCATTAATGTAATCAGGAAGTTTAAAGAAATTCCAACTTTATCTTAGTTTTGAAAATAATTCTCCTATTATAAAGCTTGGCTTAAAATATATACATACAGTATTCAGTAATTTGCTTTATTTTGATCTTTCTGTTAATCTTAGAAACCTGACTGCCAACAGAATTCAGTACATTGTACCTGGAACATTTTGGGATGTCATTGCACTTAGATCTTTGTAAGTATAATTGATATAGTGCTGTGGAATAACTCAGGAATTAACTTCCGTCTTGCAGACATCTTGTAACGGAACAGTGTCGTACAGAAGTCCGACAAGCATAAAGTATAAACATGGTAAACATGGTATGCTTTGTAAGCATAAACATGGTAAACCGTTCCAAAACAAGCGTAGAGTGAAATTATAATACACACTAAGATGAGAAATTTGTATGAAAAAGGTCTTAGTCGCAACCAGCAATAAATATTTTAATATTTTATTTCAGTTTTTTTATTCGTATGCATACTGTCTAATTAAGTTGGTTCGGGGCTAGACAGGAAAACTTTTGGCTCAAGGTCATGCCGTGCCCCAAGACTAAAGCCCCATTTACACTGCAGAAAATTTTAGGCACGGCCCGGATAAAAGTGGTACGCGTACCCAAAAAAATAGTACTGATTAGTCATTTACACGTCCTTTCTTCTTCCGTGCTAAACGATGTAAAATTATGTTTTGGTACGGGTAAAAGGCTCAACATCTCGGCCAGCGTACTCGATTCTTGCGTAGTGAGCATGTTGAGTGAATCGCGGGTCGATTTGCACATGCTCTCTCAAATCGGTGCTGACCAAAAGGCGCGAAGGCTCATCAGAGAAAAGTTGGTTCGGCACGGCTAATCGTTTACACTGCACACCTTATCCGAACTGGGCTAGATTTTCAGGATCGCGTACCAATTTTATCCATGCTCGGACTACCTCTCGACATGGTCCGAGCACGGGTGAAAGTTTGGTCCGGCACGGATGGGGCAAAGTAGTTTACACGACAAAATCTATCCGTGCCGAACCAATTTTTTTGGTACGCGTACTTTTTTCATCCGAGCCGTGCCAAAATTTTTCGGCAGCGTAAATGGGGCTTAAGAGCCAACTAGTTTCCCGTCCGGCCCGACCCAACTTATTAAGTATTTTAATTTATCACAGCTCACTTACGCTTAATTTAATTGCAAAGTCATGAAAAGGTCTCTACTACAGCGAATATTCGACAAATAATGACTTCCGCGCCAAATGAATACCAAACCGGTACCCGAGGCCGGAAAGCGTTCAATTCATACGATGGTTTGGTAATTTTGATTATTAGTTATCCAAGGGGTATATGGCGCTATTTTGAAAGAGGTTTTGCAGAATTCCTGTTGATTGTCGTTGTTCTTGTTTCTCATAAAGGCGACTGAATGGAAATAACATTACTGAAATTTACAACAACACCTTCGAAGGGCTGCAACACGTTCAAGAAATGCAAGTACAAGTGACTTCATATCACTAAATTTAACGCAACTATACATGCACGTTCTCAGAAATGCACCTACACATGGATATTATATCACTTTTTTAAACTGTACGAAAAGCAACAACATTCAATTGTTACTCATGCGCGAAGCGGCATGAAGTAAAGTTTGGGTTCTGTTTTTCTTTTTTTGTGTTACATTAGTGCACGCAAATTTATGCACGCATATTTTAAATTCTGCACTTCTGGTTCATAGCTTTGCCATATACACTTCCGGTTACGTGACTTCCGGCAAAACAGCGTTACTGAAGTGTTACGACACCGTCTCCTACAACCCTACTTACATTACTAATGTTCACGTTAGGTACATGTATATATAACACACAGAAGAATTACTGGCCTTGGCTTCCTTGTGGTACAGCCTTCATTTATGAAACATTCAACAGTAACGTGGTTCGCAGGAACGATGACTGATTGAAAGGAGTAACTCTTCTCCATGTCGGACATCTTATCTTGTTTAAAATATATCATAAAACTTTCTAACGCTACTTGGAGCCTCTTGTTTCAGACAAAAATTGCTTATGACACCCAAAACCCTTTTTTTCACTCAACAGATATCTAGATAACAACTTTATCAAGAACTTGACACCAGGAACTTTTCAAATTTTCAGCAAATCGAGGCTACTCAATTATTTGTAAGTATTTTAACTAGCTTCGTGTTTCTAGTGTCACGTGTAACTGTTAACCTCTTTGACTCTACGATGTTCTACAAAGTGAAATGAAAATCTAATATTATTTTTTAGCCTTACGTCCGCAGACTCGAACCACCTGCTTGGTAACATACCAGTGTGGTGGGAACTACATAAAATATTCATTTATTTATATATATTAAAATTATTTATTTATTTATTTTTCTTCTTTTTTTCTTTCTCCCTAACGAGAATAGGTTGGTGATCCAAAGATTAAAAGGCAATTAGTTGTCCATATTTCCCTTCCTATACTAATTACTCATGCGCAGTAAGCGCATGAGGTAGAAAATGGGTTGCGTTTCTTCGTCTTTTTGTCACATTAGTGCATGCAAATCTATGCACGCATATATTATTACTAACCGTGTCGCAGGTCACATAAAAAGTCTACAAAAATGGCTGCCGCGCTCGGCATGTGCTTGGTTTTCAAAACCAAAGTTTTGTCTTGTCGGAATAATAACACACATTCAAAATACTCAAAATCGAAAGAGAAAGCTTTAAAGAATACTCAGAAGCCGCTGTAGTGGAGAAAAAGGAGAGCTGTAAGCGACGAAATCTTGCTTCAAGTTTTATCAGTGCGGGGCGATCAAATCCGAAGAAGCGGAGTTTTAAAGAATTTTCAAGCAGGCGAGGGACTTTACCATAAAAGAAATTTCATTTTTCGGTGAGAATTTATGTTGATACCAATTTGTGATTGACTTTTTCTTTGTGTCATACTTGTTATTCTAGACCGAGAAAAAGTTGCTTTTGTGAGCTTTTGTGCACTCTAAACACAGAGTCAACGAACTGTCGCGTAATACAGTTTTTGAGAATTGCTAAAATTGAAAAATAACCCGGTCGTTTACTGATTTTAAGGATCTTTTAAAAGTAGTC
Organism: Dendrophyllia cribrosa; assembly: GCA_024195265.1. Lineage (NCBI taxonomy): Eukaryota > Metazoa > Cnidaria > Anthozoa > Scleractinia > Dendrophylliidae > Dendrophyllia > Dendrophyllia cribrosa. Next base: position 56,038,602 of record JAJLRJ010000002.1, read on the forward strand.
TTTTCAAATGTAACAGAAAGCAGTCACGATTTGGGAAACATTAGACGCAAACTTGTTCGAATGTTTTCTTCATGAAGCCAGCCAATAATCATGGTAAGGCACACTAGTAAATATAATTGAATTAAATAGCGCTTTCTGAAATAAAGTTTGCTTTCAAGATTTTTTGATTCGCGAAAACATTATGCGAATCATCTTTACGGATAAGAATGGCATTCTATATACACAAGAAAAGTCGGAAAGTTTAGAAAACACTAGATATAATAAAGCAGGTTGCTTAATTTAAATATTACTTTGTGATGTTTATAATATAATTCGCAGACGCCAGCGCTGCGTGCTGCAATGAGGATAAGTAAATCGCCAAGCCTTCCGGAAGCAGAAAATCACTGAATCCTGATAAGCGTTTAACTCTTTTATTCAAGGGAAAGACATTTTCATTCAAGGAAATACGAGTTTCATTAAAACGTTTTGACCTTTAGAACAAATATTTTGGTACAAGCGATCGAATTACATTCCACACGAAATTTGCATATATGAAAGAAGTGTATTTGCGACAAAAAAAAAAAAACTGTGAAGCCTGGAAAAAACTAATACATGGCAAAATCAAAGCAGTTATTTAAAGAACTAGCTTTATAGAAAAATTTCATTTCGATTTGGACTTGAAATCAAACGGGGGGGGGGGGGGGGGGGGGGGAGGGGTCATGATGTGTCACGCAATATTTATTTTTATTAAAATGTTTCACCAATTTATAGCACTCATCACCGATTACATGTATTTTTTTCATTACCTGTAAATTTAGGGCTTCCACAAATTTATTGGAAATCCGGGCAGGAGAAGGGGTCGGTCAAACAATCTTGACATCCGTCGGTTGGGGGGGGGGGGAGTGGATTCTTTCTGGAATAACCCAATGCAATAGAAATAATTCACGGTTAACGTTTGGGAAGTATTACACTAGTGTGAGTTTGATCAGAATCAATAAATTAAATATTCAAAGTGATTACAGAAAAATTGGTAGCTTCAATCAACATGTCTTAGAGTCTCATGCGCATGAGTATAGGCTATGTTTAGCCTCTTGTTTGTTATTTAATTTCCTTGGGGAGTGGACTGTGAATCGCTGAACGACTGGGTAAAGTGATGCGATCCTAAATGCAGAATTTGTGTTAATGTCTCTCAAGAGCTTTCCACTATGAAGCCATAAATGTGTTGTTTGAGTTTGTGTAAGTGTGGTTGTCTCAGTGGCCTAGTGGTTATGGCAATATCTGTCCGGTCATCAGGAGACCCGGGTACAAGGGGAGGGGGTAGATGTCACTCACTCTTAAGGTTTTTCAAGACCATTTATGATTAGCACATGACGTCTTCAGTAGCTGTTTGTTTGTCCATGAGACACATTTTGGTACAAGTTTGTCAACAACCGGGTTGCTACAGTAACGAGATATGACGTCATAAGTAGCATAAGGTCTAGCCATTTTTGAATAAAAATGCATGTTTTTTCACTTTTTTTCGGTAAAAAAGCATCAAAAGCACCAAAAGGAAATCAAAATGCGTTAGCCCGCAAGCTAACCCTGCACCACGTTGTAAGCGCCCGCGAAACATTCCACTAGCCACGATCATGAAAATTGACGGTTGACGGCATGGTTCTATGGGTATGGAGCTCCGCGAGCGGGCCTTCGGCCCGCGAGAGCTCCGCTATTAATTTAGTGACTTAAGTTACTTAACTTTATTAGCTTTTATAGTGAATTTAGGTAACGTTTACTAGCTTAGTATGCTCATTTTTATTGTTTAAACGAATTATTTATGGTAATAAAGTTTTGTTGCTGTAATTATCGGAACCAGAAACTCATAAATCGAAAGTTTGTCATGCAGTGAAGCAAACAAAGCGTCCATAAATAGACTAGCATTGCCACGACTCCAAACCAGTCGCTGGCATAATGCAGAAAGTCACCTATTTTTAATTGTGCAAGCTTCTTTCGTATTGAATGTTTTAAAAAAAACTGTCCGAAAAACATATTTTTTTAATTAATTTATTAGACGGTGATGTCTCCTATTCCCAATATACCATTTTATGACATTGTTATAGTAATTCATATATTGGAATTGAGTTGATAGCGAATTACATTCGCAAAGATAGTGCGAGATACGGAATTCGCATTTTACTTCACAACAGTTCTAATGCCATTTTTTTCTTTTGTGGGCATGCCATGCTTGAAATGTAGATCGATGTCAGGAAACAAGCTCCATTTTCTCAAAAACTATACGTTCTCTGGTCTTAACTATCTAAGGAAGCTGTAAGTAAAGAGCAAGCGTACATTGTGGATATATTTTAAGCGTCAGTGCATGGCTTTGAATACTTTCTCATGGAATAAATAAAATAAACTAATTACTTAAAAAAGAGTAAGAAATTCTCAATTTACCAACTCTTTCGTTACTTTGTATCTGTAGATTTACAGAAATGAGCCACAAACGTGTAATCTAAATTTTCATTTCAAATCTGAAAGACTTAAATTAGATGTGCGTCGTCATGCACTATCCAGAATCTTAATTATTTCATTCCACCATTGTATTTTTTAAGTCACGTTTTCTTTCTTAATTTCAATACAGTTCCGTGAACTCGTATAGAGAAGACCATGTCTAAACAGCTTTAGATAATTAAATTGTTATTTGTCAACCATAAATTGATATTTAATTGATTGTTGCTTCTGTAGTTACCTGGACAACAACCAAATTCACTGCATTGAGGCCAGCGCGTTCTACAAAATGAGAAGAATATGGAGCATGTAAGCTGTTCTTTTTTGTGTTACTTCATGATGGTGGGCTATTTCGTGACAAAACAACCGCTTCATGTCTCAAAGTTTGTGCAGATACAAAACATCTGTTAACCCTCGGACGTACACGCAAACTTATACCCCTACCGTGGTACAAGGGGGTGCAACCCCCCCCCCCCTCCCCCCCTGGGTTTTTGCGATGTTGCAATATTTCGGAAATATTTTACATCTAATAGATAGCCCGCGATATGCTCTAAAAGATAAGGTAAATATTATGGGTTGTGGCGCTGCTGGGGGTCCGTGACTTCACCCAAAATGGCCGCCAAGGTGGCCGCCATCCTGGATTTTACTAAAAATTCAAATTTTCTGGAAAAATGCGGAAATTGCAAATATTGTTTGCTAGAGTTGCAAAATAACATACAATTAAACATTTTGATGCTTTTGGTAGCATTTTATATGTTTTTTTTACAGAAAAAGGTAAAAAACACGCATTTTTATTCAAAAATGGCTTGACAACATGTTACTTATGACGGCATATCTCGTTACCATAGCAACCGGTTGTCGCCAAACTTTACCAAAATGTGTTTCAAGGATAAATGAACAGCTACTGAAAACGGCATGTGCTAATCTTAAATGGTAAATGGTCTTGAAAATATGGGGGCCACCTCCCCCCCCCCCCCCCCCACCTTGTACGACCGAGGGTTAAGTCAAGCTTAAAATATAACACTTATACAAACTATGGTCTCACTACGACGTTTATTTCTTGAGAATAACGTTTACTGAGAATACTGAGAATTTACTGAGAATAAGTTTACTGAGTGCACAAAAGAGCCACAGGAATGTGCTGATGTGGCAGAGATTCGTCACAAAATTAATAAGGAAAAATTTAATAAATATAACTAGATAAATAAAAAAGAAAGAAAGAAAAATAACTACAAAACAAAAAAGTATAAATAAAAGTATAAAATATACAAAATAAGAATGACATAAAAAGGAATTCAAGCGAAAAAGGATGGTCAAATGTGTAGCAAAATACGTGTTTATGTATTTTATTTTATTTCATTTTACCTTATCTTACTGATCATCATAATATTTACAGATATTTGAATGGTAACCGACTGAGAAAAATCATCAACGGAACATTCTATTACAGAAGGTCACTTTCTATACTGTAAGTGTCATTTTAATTTTCAATTATGAGCGAATTCAAATCCCCTTTGTAGACTATCAATGATTTTTGCTCCTATTTAGCGGCAATTTGATTGCGACTTTGAAATGTCTTAAGTATTCCATAAAACACGTCATAAGGGGATTTCTCGAGACGGATGTTATGATGACAACGCATGCGCTTTGCTCGCATCTTAATATTAATCGCCTTCAAATCGCGGCAAAAAACACCAATGTATTATGATTATTTTCTATTGTTCTGTTCTATGTTAATATATGAAAATGAATATAAAACAAAGGAAAATAAAAACTGAACCAAGGATAAACTTGAACTACAACAATACGCCTCTTAAAGAATGGCAACAAATACATTCAATTTACAATTGAATACTTAGTCATGAACCTAAAATCAGAACAAAAAACGACGACCACATATTCATTGATTATATATTGATTGATTGACTGACTGATTGGGGAATGTATATTTTAAAAAGTTCTGTTATTGTTTCAGCAATGTAGCAAATCAAATTTCCTTCGGATATTAAAATTTACTGGCAGCCAGCCAAGTTGTTCAATCCGCAGCAGTTATTATGAAGTATTTAAAATGGATTTGTACCTATTTATACTAATTTTAATTAAACATCTTACTTTTTGTCTTTGTTCTAAGGGATTTGTCTAATAACAATATATCGAGTCTTCCTGAAGGAGTGTTTGCCAAACTGAAATATCTCAAAATCTTGTGAGTAAATTTAGTCCCGCCCAAGCGATTTTCAGTGAAATGTCATTCCAGGCAGTCCCTTTTAGCTTTATAACGGCTACGTCAAAAGACTTTCACAGTTACACTTTAATTCATATCGTGCTGTTATAATTATGGCGTCTGTGGAATTTATCCCTCAATGGGCGCACGAGAGGATGGGGGGAGGTGGATGCCACCCACACCCATGCTGTAACGTTATTCTGCAGTTTTAATTTTTGGTGTACTGTGTATTGTTCTAGTGAAGCTGCATTGTAAATCATCAATCAACGTAAGTGGACGCAAACTTTACGTTAAATAATTGCCGGCTACGTTTTTCATATATTTTAGACATTCGTTTTACTGACACTATTCCATTATATATTTTCCACAGATGGCTCAGTAATAATTCTTTGCAGCACATCAAGGCTGGTGTTTTCAGAGGCTTATATCGACTACAGGAGCTGTAAGTTAATTTGAGTCATGATAAAGAAGCAATCCATAAAAAAGGGCCCCACTGGAGCCGTGTGTTCTGCTGATGTAGCGTGAATTGTGCAACATAATTACGATCGAATACGAGCAAATGCTATTTGACAAACGATTTGAGTGCATTTTCTGGTGAGTAGATGTACTTGCAGGAATTATAATTTCTCTCAGTCACAAGAAAACAAACTGAAGAAATGATATGAGTCGTCGTGCGAATTCGCTTCGCTTTCAGACTGCTGAAATAATTTGTAGTGGCAGATAAATTCTAAAATCTTGATAGCTTACTGACAGGGCCGTAGCACGGTTAAAATTGTTGGGGGGGGGGGGGGGGAAGGGGCATCACGAGTGCCGAAGGTGCGAATTTCTAGGGGTGGGGGGGGGGGGGGTCAAGGGCATGCTCCCCGAGACTTTTTAAATATAGGATCTTTGAAATAGCATTTCTAGCCTTCTGAGAGTAGCGATTCCAGCAAATTTAAACGGCTTTGACCTGACAAAAAAAACAATCTTGTGACCTCAGTAAACGCATTTGAGGGGCTGTAGACTTTCACCCAACTTAATAACGAATTGTTGGGTGCTCAGCTAAATTGTCGTTTTGTAAAATAACTGGTTTGTGTTAATGATGTATTAGATATGTGTACATGGAAACCTTTATGTTAATAAAAGCTTTCATAGCTCAATGGTTATATTTATGTAGTGAAGGACAAGTTTTTGTATATTTATAAAGCACTTTTTCTTTCAGTTGAGCTAGCACTTCGATGTTTTACCAACAATTATAGATAGTTCAGATGGAAATGGAACAATAAAAAGAAATTACGTTTAATCAGGTTTCCTTACAATACACGTTATCGGTCAACAAGTTTAAGTTGTACTTTTACACAGTACAGTGAACGTTCTCAAATCATTCACGCTTAAATAATTTCAGAAAAAAAAATGAAAAAAGCTGGTAATATTCCGCGAAAATAAACGACAACTATTTCAAGAAGATCTAGTGTTCAACTAAAGGGAAAACCATGGATCAAATATGTTACTTAAACGCAATTTGACTCATTCATTGAACAGGTTTGTACAAATTATGCAACTTGTCAGTGTCGTATGATGGATAAATGAAGCTACTACGTGTTTGTCAAAATTATTGGGTGGGTGGGGAGGGGGGGGGGGGGGGAGGTACCAATCCCATTTCCCAGCCCAAGGGGGGTAGCTGGGGTGGCGGCCCCTTTCCATGTCCCATGCTACGGCCCTGCTACTCTGAAATTCAGAGTTTTGAGCATATGAAGAATTGTAAGAGAATAATCAGAAATACTTCCGATTTCGTTAGTTCTTCGCTGTGATTGGTTGCGATTGACAATTCCATTGTTACACCGGAAATCTTTCTTAACATTGACAAAAATACCTTACCCGATGACAATAGTGTTCGCTGACTACGTCAGCAGAACACAAAAATAGTAACACTTTCCCTTTAACTACAATGCTCGTATCGCGCTTCGTACATCAACGAACAAAAATGGGCCGCTCTTGGTGAAAAGAAATTAAAGCTTAATTGTTCTTGATGTTACCCATTCTTTATAACAGACATATGGAACTTTGCGGTATAAGAGAAATAGAACCAAAGTCATTTGCGTCCGCAAAGCCTCTGTACACATTGTAAGTACAAAACTAATTTTAATTGCACATTTTCTTGAATCATTTCCTGCATTTTTCTTAACCTTGAGTTAGTTCATTTTAATGTTGTCTTTTTATTGATCTAGAAACTTGGCCAGAAATTATCTGAGAAGAGTCAATGATACCACCTTTAGTGGCCTGGACTACCTCAATGCATTGTAAGTAGTACAGCGCAGAGTTCGAGAAACCGAAAAAAATGTAAGTTAAACTACAGTGTGTAAGTGGTGTATTAAAGAGGTATCCGTATTGGACGAGGTAACTCTGGAACTCTGGGCTTTAATTACGTTGGAACAGAGGCAACGGCATGACGTAATAACGAGCTGTCCGTATTTAGCGGGACATGTCCATTAATAGCGGGCTTTTGCCTATGTTGCGAATTGCAAAATATATGCTATTAGACATGCAGGAGAGTGAGCGTGAGCGATACGCCGTGGACTACTACTAATCCTGGCAAGGAATTGGATAACCACTGCACAATCAAAGCAAAATCGTTCACTCCATTGCGATGGGACTCGAACGCAACTGGAAACTGGTCGAGTAAATAAATAAATGGTAATCAGTAGAAATATACAACCGCGATAAAAACCGAACCTGTTGCGGGCCGCGTAGTGCTCGTATTAAATGGACATTTTATTGAAGTATATTGGAGATTGAATGATATAATCTAAGAAATATCCCGAACTACAAGTCATGAAAGGAGATTATAAGGCTAAAATCAAAGTTATTTTTCGTTGAATTTGGTCACCCAATTTCCTTAATTACTTTCTTATTATATTTAATTAATGAATTTTCAAAACAAGTATCTATTCTATCCTTTTCATCGCACTTGGTTCATTTTTGACAGGTATTTACAAAAGAATGAGATTCAAGAAATAGGAAGAGACTCCTTCAAGAAAAAGTACTATCTAATGCGTCTGTAAGTTCATTGGGTAAATGTTTTATGATGCTATAGCATGCAGTATTAGCAGTTGTCGACAACATATGCTTATCAATCCCCAAAATGTGTGAAAGAAAAATGAAAATATATTTAAGCACTGACTAGGCCACATATTTAATTGGTTTTAATTATCGGCTCAATAAGCCACGCGAGATGAGAAGACACGAGAAAAGTTAGTTACGTGCACAAACCGAAGACGAGTTATTTACAAGATTTTCGAGTATAATTCCAACATCCCAAGTGGTTTATTACACCGATAAAATATATTAATGTAAGGTCTATTGCTTTTATAACAACTACATTTTCCATGTGATTCACCGGTTTAATAGTCAATAGTTACGGACCAATCATGCAGAGCGCGTATTTTATCCAGTTATTGTATAAATAATTAATATCCCGGTCAATAACTGAATAATATCGTAGTGGTAATCTAAAAGGAAACAAATTGCAAAAGACACAAAAAGACCTATCGGTATTTGATGCTATCAAAGAACTAATGAATAATAAGAACAACGCCCTGGGAATTATTATACAATATTTTTATTACAAAAATGTGTTTTGTTAAAATTACATTTCATGGCATTAATTACATCATAGCTAATAGGACATGTTTTCATTTCAGATTCCTGCACGGAAACAGACTATCAAAAATTTCTAGGGGCGTCTTTGATTCTCTAAAGATATGCAAGTTTTTGTAAGTCAATGCATTAACCTGCCTAAGTGTCATTCATGTCTTTGGGGAGAACCGTTGACGTGTTTTACAATATTCTCTTTTAAAGAATAGAAAGGTGGACATTATGGATGGATCAGTCGTTGAGGAGACTGAGGAAATGTGACCGTTGTGAATATGTGGCCCTTGTGGGTCGTGGCTATTAGTATATGGAGGTTCCACTACAGCTTCACTTCCATATTAATTGGTGTTACTCTTTGTTTTTCTGACTTGAAGTTGTTTTAAAATGAAATTTTTGTCAAGTTCTTTGAAGGAAGGTTTTAAAATCAAAACTCTACACAAACCGATACAACAAACAGCAACAACAATATGTTCTCCATCTCTTCAACGGCCGAAAAACTCTGCCCCAGGATGGCCGTTGTGAAGATTCAACCTGAGAGATTTCATTGTGCTCTTGGTCTAAAGGCTTCAAAACAGTTTACTTAAAAGAAACAAATGTGCACGTGGATCTGTAGATGCTGCTTGGATTTCTTGGATTAACTAATCCATATTTTTTTCTTGTTTCTGTTTAAAATATTCTTCAGAACACTAAACAATAACAACATCTCCGAGATAGAGAAAGACGCATTTCAGGGATTGAAGACCATAGAAACAATGTGAGCGTCCTCAGCTTGTTTTAGACTTTGAGTTGTAGCTAAAAGCCCGTTTAAACGTACGTTTTCAACATTTTATTTATGATTCGTTCAACATTTGCCGGTTTGAACAGGTCTTTTAACAATAATTGTGGACCCGTGTTGAAGTGGCAAGACGTGACTTAACACACGCATGGGTGTTTTGCAACTAGTAATAATTCTTCAAACAGAACAGCTTTAATAGTGAATTCAAAAGGAGAACTATACCAAAAGAAACCTGTTTCCTACGGGATAGATATTCTTAAAAGAAGGATGACAAACAAAACTGACAACTTTTCTTTCATTATTTCTTATTTTTCTTAATTATTAATTAAAGATTTCTACAATACAATCGTCTGAAGTTTGTGAAGAAAGAGGACTTTGCATCACTGATGAGATTAGAAAGGCTGTAAGTAAAAATATAAGCAAAGTAGAAATAATTGTGTTGAATAGTAACCTCACGTTTACCAACAGAGCATGGTGTTCGCACAGAATCGCTAGCGCTTCAGGTCAGCTTTAGCTTGTGATCACGAGCATGATTTTCCAATTAAAGAATGCCGTTCCATTTCAAGAGTCCTCTCCTCGCCAGTCCTCTCCCCCCATCCCCCATCCCCCTCCCCCCTCCCCACCCCCCCTCCCCCCTCCCCACCCCACCACCATATTGCTGTTTGCTGTTTGATGTAACAATTGAAAGGCTTAAAAAGGTGAATGATCTTGTTGTTCATGTATTCTATCTCGTACTCGTACTTCCATATGAATGCCCATTAAAATCATGAATGTTTTTTTCCTGGTTGTACATAAATTTTTGAAGTATTCGAACTTCATTATACTTCACTTAAAATCATGCTATTAACTGCTTGTTCATGAAAAATATATATATTTATTAATAACTAATTGAATTAATGTGACAAACTTATCTTTCTTTCAGCTACCTGTTTGACAACCAGATATCCTCCATTGAAATGGGATCATTCCCACACGCGCATCTTTCACAATTGTGGGTACATCTGTGTTAGAAATCGCGTGTAGTAACGTGGATCATAAAAGTATAGTCGGTGTACTTTTTAAAATAAATAATACTGGTGTCACCAAGCCACTGAATTGCTAGTTTAGGCATCACATGCTTGGATTTGAGGCACGCGCGTCGGATGTAGCTTTTTTCCAGTTCACGTAAAAACTAGAAGATATCCTGGAAATAAAATGCCCCCGCCGCTCTTTACAAATGTACTTTATTTAGCGCCTTTCTAATATCATTTTTTTACCAGAAGATAGACCATGATAATTATTCTATTTCAGGACTTTATCCACTTTTTTATTCCCTAAAAGTTATTTTCATATTGTTTTATTAACAAGTAATTGCAGTGATGAATGATGCAAAAATTTGCTTCGATTTTCAATTCAGTTAAGTTTTAATTTGTTTTGCAGGCTTTTATACAAAAACACTGGTCTGTCGTCGATAACTATAATGGCAGGAGAATATCAAAGGCCAAACGTAACGGTTTATATGTGAGTGCATGTCTCTATGGTGGAGCCCGCGATGATCTAGCGGCTACAGTGACTTTGTATTGGCAAATGAATGGTAGATAGTCAGAGTTTTTTCAGGTGTCAGGCACCTATGATGTCTGTTTAGCAACTAGCATCTAATTACTGTGGGATTTTAATTTTAATATTTATTAGCAATAATGAACGGGGATATCAGATGAAATGAGATTTTGAAGCACCATTAATTAGCTCAACGTTTTACTTTCAGGTATCCAGATAATGTTCCGTCTATCCCAGTACAAGATGGTGTATATGCAGATGTTCTTGAAAGAAATGGATTTCGGTGTCAATATCACGATGGTTATAAATGCGATCTTTGCCCCCGGGGAACTTACTCACGGGGTGATGGGGAGTCTAAAGGATGTTGGGAGTGTCCTGCAGGTACACTGAATAATTAACTTACTTGGCCCATTTTATCTTGGAGAAAACAGTGGCTGTGATCGTTGCCAATTAATCCCCTCTAATGTTTGCATGAAACATTAATTACATATGTGCATAACATTTTTTTATATTTTCTGTACTTACATGTCGGTAGGTCCGGACAAATAAATGCACGCTTGCAAACAAAGTCATCATTCAAGTGCATTCTCTTATAGCCAATAGATTAGAGATCGTAAGCAGCTTTTTTTCTAAAATAATATAATAATTTTTTCTCAGGCGGCTTTTATCAAGATTCAGTTGCGGCAGTAGGTTTGACAAAGGATAGTAATGGCTGTCAGCGCTGCCCGGTGGGAACGTTTGTTCACCCAATTAATGCACCTGGAAAAGCATCATGGAATTGCAAAGCATGCCCAGAAGGTCAGTACAAGTGTAATACTCCTTAATGCAATTAAAATTAGCTTACTTTACGAATGACGACTAATTCTACCCCTGCAACCGGAGAGACACTATGCCGTAACCTGATTCCACAATATACTTCGTATAAAATTAGTTTTGAGGTTGCTATAGTAAGTTTTCTCTTATAGATTTATACTACGTATCGTACTACACGAGGTACATCATGGATGTTAAGCGTGATCTGTCGAATTAGTGACGTAAGGGTTAGGTCACGAATGTCAATTATCAATTATCAAAACATTGCACTACATGAGGTACATCATGTATGGTAAGCGTGAATTGTCCAATTAGTGACGTAAGGGCTACGCTTAACTACTTCGAACACGCCTCGTGAAACTTTAGAAACAATTATTTAGTGACGGGCAGACACGTGTCCGCGTTGCCTACCTATTTGTTAAGTTGCATGCACTTAAAGGGGGATGCTAATTTACAAGGGCTCTGAAATGTACAAGCATCAATTTTGTCTTGATTGACTACTGAATTAATAGTTTGGTACATTCTAGGTACGAACACTACCATGTTTGCTGGGTTTAGGGCATGCTGGTGCTTAAAAAGTTATTACCGCTTGGATCGCTTTGGACCCTGTGCTGCCTGCCCTGGTGATGGGATCGAGTGCTCCAGTGACAAACTAAATTTGTTACGTGGATTTTACTGGAAATGGGCCGACAACAGCAGAAATGACAACAAATCCACCTACAAGCTATTGGTCGCGAACTTGGCCATCGAAAGTGATAGATACAACAACAAAACAATGAGATTTAGTGGCAATGTTCCGAAAGCTCATAAATGCCTGCGAGAAGACTCTTGTCTTGGAGGAATAGACTCAGAATGTGCTGAAGGTTATGCTGGACCACTTTGTGCCAACTGCCAATCAGGATACTACAAACGGGCGCTATCATGCCAAAAGTGCCCTTCAAAGAAACTCATTGGGGTACAGCTTGGAATGCTGTCTTTGATTATTCTGATAATTATCCTTGTTATCGTTAAGAGCAACAAATCATCGACCTCGGGAAGGCGCACGATAGCCGACATGTTTCTTGCCCACGTGAAGATTGTGATTGGGTTCTATCAAGTTCTGGCTGGTGTACTGCAAGCTTTCTCTTATATAAAATGGCCGTCCGAAGTTTCTGTCCTTGAGAGCTACATCAGATTTGTTCAGCTTAACTTCCTGCAGATTGTTTCCCCGAGTTGTGTAGAAGAAACGTTACAAGTGAATGCTTATAGCCAATTCGTTTTTACTTTGGCTGGAAACGTTTGCATTATCACCCTGCCGATGTTTTGTTACCTCGTAAGATTGGCTTGGATAAAGATGAAAGCGCAACAAAGCGACGGAAATGAATCCATGGACGTAAAAAAGCCATATCTGAAAGTCACCATGTTTCTACTGTTTGTCGCCTATCCAGCTACTTGTGTCAATACTTTTCAGATTCTTCCTCTTTCCTGCCATGAACTATGCCCATTTGAAGGTGCTGATAATTGCCCATCTTTTTTACGAGCTGACTATTCCATTGAGTGTGACACCGATAGACACCGAAAATACGTGTGGGCAGCATACGCCTCGTTGTCGTACGTCGTGGGATTTCCCATTTTCCTGACCTTCATCGTGTGGAAAAACCATTTGCGAGCTCGGAACAGACCCAGGAGGCTCTCTATAACAGAAAGTAGATCTAACATAAACTCAATGGCTTTTGCCATTTTGTTTTTACACGAGAACTACTCGCCGAGTTGCTGGTATTGGGAAAGTATCGAAATGGCACGAAAAGTGATCTTGTCGGCTGGAGTCATCTTTGTAGGATCCGAAAGCCGTACGCAAGTCGGTATCGCGGCCATGGTTTCTGCCAGCTTTGCAATGTTACACGGACGGTTTCGACCCATTCCTGACAGATTCGAGGACTACCTGCAAATGATGTCCCTTTTGGTAACATCATTCAACCTCTCAATTGGAGTGCTGTTGAAGATGCCTTCGGATGAAGTAGTCGGAAACGTGGATGCCAGCAATGACAACGAGGCCCTTGGTATTTTACTGTTGGTGACAAATGGTTTAGTTATAAGTGCTGTGTTCGGTAGGTCGATAGCCCAACACTTTTTTAAAGTTACATGTACAGCTGTATGATAAGGTTTAATGACGTCGAGATCCAGCACGGCAGGACATGACGATATCTTTGGCTTTTGTGTTCCAAAAAAATTATTAGGACATTTAAAAAAATCCAGTGATCAATGTTATGTTCCATGCAATCGATTGGCCTTTTTTAAACTTGATGCTCTACTTCATGTCTACCTAACGTTTGGTAGCCAAAATGTCGACAGGTCAGTATAAATAACAAATATGACCCAACATTATATGAACACCTGCTGACGCAAATATTAGGCCCTATTTGAAAAATCTTCTAAAGAAAACATTCTAGGCATTTATAACGTTTACTATCAATTAATGTATTTAATCAAACGGCTTTTCTCCACATTTCTTTTTTACAGTTCGATATGTGATCGTTTTTGTGCAGTTTGCAATTAATTGTCGCAGCAATCCCCGTTTGAGTTGGAGCTGCATCTGGATGTTGTTGAGGACTGCACAGGAAGCCCAATCAGAAGTAACCGATGTTAGTTCACAAACGACATCTACCCAAGCTATAGCAAAGGGATCAGACTATGAGATTCCTGCTATGGTAGCTGCTGTGAACGAGTCCTTTGACGTTGGCCATGGAGTTGACAATGATGAAGATGTCCAGGGGACAAAAACACTTAAATTCCCCACATAAAATATTGAAATTGCAACATTTACTTTAATTTCGACAGTTTCAAGTCGCACGTCAGCACACGTCGAAGTTCAGTAAAAACCTACCCGAAAATACACTGGTATTACACACTGCAAGACATTCTGAAAAGACAACAACTAAAGCTTACCATATGATGAAACCACCGGAATTTTGGTCGTCACAAATAAAAGCAAATGATCTTAGAAAACGTTTTCATAACACACCGAAAAGAACCATAGGAAGCCGGCCCCAAGCTTACTATAAGAGTTTGTATAGAGAATTCGGACTGGGAAAAACGCTAAATAAAACTTCATAAAACGTTACCTTGTGTTTTTTCTTGTCTGTTTATGATATTTTTTTTCGCAATTTCAGTGATTTTAAAGTGCCACAACGACGAAAATTTTTGTATTTCCTTTCAGCTTTTTTTTAACGCAAATGTACCTAATAGGTTTAGACAAATGCGAATTGCTATTAATTAGATTGATATATTCTTACACAGCCCAGAAATAGCTGGCCGAAAACCCACGAAAATAACGTAAAAACCGTCAGCAATTACTCCGTTCATAAATCCGAACCCACTTTCTACTGGTTTGCGATCTGGTACACGTGACTTGATTTGTGACTTCAATGACTCAACGCGGTTCCCTCCGGCCAACTCGATCCAACTCTCAGGAATTTTTTTGTATTTTATTGCTTTTTACGTTTTTTTTTTAAAAGTACATTTTGAAACACAGGATACAAACTAGGTAATTACAAAACACACATACATACAATAAAAAGAAAATGAAAAAAAAAATAAGTAAAGGTAGATTTAATTATTTGTATCGTAAAGGTAAGAATCACTCCCACTTATTGTAGTGGCTTAAAAGCTTATCGTTTGCTCTTGCATACTCTCAGAGTTCAGTCCCGGTCATTTTTGAATTGAGTAATGGCAGCAAGCCGAATTCGAAATGTAAAGTTAAAATAATGGAACTTTCCGTACGAGTTTTGACCTGAAACTTTCGCAAGGTATGTAACTAGTATTTATATTATCAAAATATGAAGAGAACAGAAAATGTATATTTTTTGATCATAGTGGCACTTTAAGTCCTTTGCCCTACAGTGTATAACAGGGAGACAAGGAATGAGTCTGAACTGCACTTCGACCATCGAACCCGCTGCAAAAATGGCTCGAATTTTCTAGCGAATAAAGCATGCGCTTACATTTTTCCTCGCGGAGCTCACAAAGTAAAGCCTTTAGATCCCCTTTCTGTTGTCCAATTGAGTATACCTTGGGTGTTTGCAGCAGTAGCCCATCAAAAACATCGAACAACAATTCAAAAATCGGCGCCATTTGTGCCTGAGTCGACAAACACGGCACTTTCGACCTCGGCCGGCACTGGGCACGAGGGTTAAAATACAACTTCACCGGGCAAGGCATGACATTTATGAAAACGCAATTTTGCCTCGTCTTTCTCACCAGCTTTTGACAAGGTGTTGTAACATATTCGGATTTATGAAACTTGTGTGTTGCAGTTTTGAAACATGGATTGCTTTACCAGGCGCGATTTTGGGGTAACACTTATTCTTTTGTTAAAACAATAGAATATAAGAACATAAAAGAACGACAATACAATAGAATACAATACAATAGAATATATTAGAATACATAATTTTACCTAATACAATGGAGGTGTACAATGTACAATGGAGCTGACGCCCTAAATCGGGCATCATATGTGGATTGCTGTTGTCATAGTTAATAGAACAAACTGGTTATGAAGCTCAACAAGTTTCAAAAAGAGTGTACAAAGCTGCTTTGTTTTATGTTGAACGAACCGTGACCCTGCACATTGTTTTGTTTAACGTGTGAGCCCAAATGTTTCTACTGGTCAGTTGCTCATATGCATTTCAATACCTTTTGCGTTTTGTGCAGAGTCAAGGCAAACGAACAAAAGAAATGGAGAAAAAAACATATAACAAAGGACTGACTGAGTTTCATAACCAGTTTGTTCTATTTACTATGCTGTTGTTTATAAGGTATACAAAGTTGTTTGTCCGAGTTCAAATCACTCGATGGCATCTCGCTATTTTTTTCTGAAATTTTCGTGAGACATTTTCTCCAGTTGATTTTGTTACAATGTTAAGTTCAAATTTATATTAGTGATATTTTATGATTTTAATTTGGATGTGGAATTGTATTTGATTACAAGTGTAATAATTTAGAAGTTGTAAACGAATGTTGATTGGTTACGTTTATTTACTGACATCAGTCAAAAAAATACGCAACCGTTGCCTGCTTTTGGTTTCAGTGAATTCAGTCGCTTGGACTTCATAGGAAATTTTCTTCGCTTTCCGTGAAAATTTCTCGAGTTTTTATAAACACAGAGCTTCTTTACGTCAAAAAAAAATGGTGGCTTTGAACACGATAAAGAACACTGCGCTAAATAGCGTGTGTCATGGTCCTGAAATTACCCAATACGAACCCGTATTCTTTAAAAATACGGGCGAGTCCGGAGGTACCGTGTTCAAAACACGCGGCGTGTGCATCGAGTGTCAGGACCCGTATTCTCTCCGAGTCGAACTTTTTCCGAGACATGGAAAATCCGATACCCGGACACGTCATTGAAATGCGGCGTGTCAAGATCCGGAAGTTTCCTTATTTTTCTAGCCTTGTTAAGAATAATGGCGTACCATATACCTGGCAGTTTAGATCAAATTAAGCATTCTCTTCTCTAAATCTATCGTTTTCCAAGCGCAGGAAAACGTCGAAGTTACCTCACGTTTTCCTTTTGCGTTCGCACCCATGATGAACGGCGAATTCACGGAACGTTCATTGAATAGTGGGTAAATGGTTAATTCTGGATTTTTTTGGTATAGTATTCACCGTTCCGTTACTGGTAAATGAAGGTTTTGCCGTGTTTGTACGCGATGTGTAATTCGAAAGAGTGTAAAGAATGCTTAAAAGATGTACCTTTACGTGATCCATAGATATACCCTTACCCGTTGTGGGAAGGAGTGTAAATCGATACGCAAAGATACTATGACGCCATATAAAGATTCGTGAATCCGGACAGAATTCGAAAACACTCGAAATGCCGATGTTCCGGTTATAGCAGTGATCTTTATTAGCATTGGTCATGATCATTCCTCTGCACGCCTTAGCTTATGCACCTCCTTTATAATTATTCGTTCTAAGATTCTATAATGTTGTTACGAACACGTATTTAAGCCTAGAATATCGCCGCTAGTTTCACTTTTCACTTGTGAAAAGTGCCGTTAAGTACCAGAGTCTGACATTCCTTGACACACCGCAGGTGACGAATCCGGGCCATGATTCGGCCGGACACGTCACAACTGAGGTGTCAGTAACATGACATTCACCAACACGCCACGTTTCATGACACTTCGCGTTCCGATCTGGGATTCGCCAAAAATCATGAAGTATCGTGGACCTCTAAATTCCACGAAACTACTCATTTGACACAGTGGAAAAATTAATATTAAATATGAATGTGAATATGAATGAGAATGTAATGTATATAATACTTCTCTTGTAATAATAATTAAAGTATGAGTCAATAAAAAGATTGTTGTTGTTGTAGTTGTGAATAAAAAATTACAACTTTTTTGTGACCTTTCACCCTTCGAAAACTGCAGTATAAGCAAACGAAAGCTCGGGCTAGCCAGAAAACGTTTTTATTCTTATTCATTATGATTAACCCTGGCTACGAATCTATAATTTTCTTCTTGTGATCGTTTCATTAAGTTTTGCCAAAAGAGGATCAAAACAAAAAGGAAAAGAAAAATAGTTTGATGTATTTTTTTTTTGTTAAATTGAGAAGAGGAAAGTTTCCAAAGTTATAACTTATGCTCTGTGCAAATCTTTTTTTTAAAGAGCCAAAACAAATAAAGCATACATATTGGGAATCAGAATTCACAAAGCTTAAAGATTAAACTAAATATTCAATCAATTAAGGAAGCAATCGATTCGTTTAGTGAAAAATGATTTCACTATAGTTTTATGGCTTATAAATTGTTCGTTATTACTTAAGGACGTTCGCGCGAAAATCTTCTAACATTGTTTTTTTTTATAAAACTTTTTTCTACAGCTAGGTTATGAGTTGTTCGTGTCAGAAATGCAAAAAAATGAGGGTGTCACCGACTTCGTTTCCGAGATAAGATATCTGAAAGGCGACCCTAATTTTGAAACATTGGTCTTCCTTACGGGATGAGACCCCAATGTCTGTTAGTCTAAAAATATTGCAAATAAATCTCTAAAATGCAACTTTCTTTCCCAAATTTTATGCGAGTAGGTCTGTTCAGCAAATTCATTCAACTGGTGACGTTTTTTAAAGTAAATTTAATCTTTAAACAACAGAGTTTGCAAACTCTGAGAGCCTCAAATTGGCAGGATTCGATGTCGCGCGGGTAGAAAAATGGAAAAAAATTAAACTTCCTACATTGATTTTTCGTTCATTTTTTCACAATCTGTCGAGAAGTGGCAAAGAAAATTTAAGATCTATCAAAAAAAAAAAAGGGGGTCACCGACCATTCAAGCGAGTTAAATCTAAGCAAAGTTAACGCAACGGCTACCAGTCCTTTATGTGCTATTAGATTTCTTCTCTTGCGCGCGCGCTCGTGCACGACGTAGCATGGCGTTGCGACATGAATTGCGTGCGCAGTAAGGATGCGCATAAACATTTAGCGCGAACGTCCTTAAGAACCCGTGACTGTAAATATCGAGAACCACTGGACAGGCTCCTAAAATCGAAAATCCTGATAATTTGCCAAAAAGACACTTTTGGGGAGCTATGTTCAAAAATATTATTGAAACTTTCTAGAAATTTATAGTTTTCGAGAAAAAGGGGAAAAACGAAAATACGGGATTTTGCCTAATTAATTATGCAAAAATCACAGTTAAATTGACCAACTTCAGTACGCTTGTGCTGAAACAAGGTGCAACGCTAGAAAACGGGGATACGTTTATTTCTTAAGTATAAATCATCTACTTTCTAGCCATTGTCCTTTTTAAAGTTTTGCAGGGATTTAGAAAGTTTCACGGTTTCTTTAAAAAATACCATCTCATGCATTTTGTGAAAAGGCAAAAGATGAGCAACTTCGGTGGTACGAAATCCATCTTGGTATGTCCGATATCTAAATCGGGCGTGCAGTGTAAAAACAAGCACGGTGACCCTCTCTTTTTATTGCATTTTTTGAATGTTCTAAGCATGGTTATCAATCGTACCAAGTTTGAAAAAAAGTTCAGTATAAGATCGTTTTCGAAGGAATTACCTTTGACCCTATTCGGCCTGGGGGGGGGGGGGGGCACAAAGTGCCCGCGCTAACTTTCAACATTCATAACTTTTTTAATATGTATTCAAACGCCATCAAACTTTGTGACTTTTCCTAAAATTTATCTGGCAACAATTTTATATGACAATTTTTTGATCACGTGACTTGACGTTTCCATGGCAACAAGATTTTGACAGCCATGTTTTTGGAAATTTGCATATTTATACCTTTGAATGAAGAAAAACAATGTTTAATGGTATAACTTTTGTATTTTTACGTCATTTAGCGTTTATTTATTGGTTTTGATTATTTTTGCGTCAATTTGGACGGTTTTTAAGAGCTTTTAAAAAAAATCAGAAATCCAAGATGGCGGATCCAAGATGGCGGCCGTATAACTAATTACCTAATAACTACGTCATATGACGTCATCGTCCCATTGTGCGGACCGCAAAGGAGAAAGTTTTGGACGTACTATGTACCCTCTAGGTTTCATTGTCATAGCCTTAATGTTCCGGAAGTTACGACGGGGCGGGGCACAATGTCCCCCCCCCCCCCCCCCCCCCAGGCTCTGGAACTCATAAAAAAGCCCAGGCCGAATAGGGTTAAGGTGGTTCGATACAGTTTTCTGGAGACCCTACCAACATCGGCTTTTAAGCGGTCTTCTCCAAGTCAGATCAACGTGAAATTTTCACCACTAACTAGTTTTGAATTGAAGTTTGGTAAAATTATTTTCTGGTAAAATCGATATTACCATAACGACGATAAACAAAAAACTTAGAAATCAGTAAAAGTGAAATTTAGCGCGTTTAAGATTTCGCATTGAAAATCCCACATAGACATCTTAAAATATGGTATATGACGTATATATTTTGCAAGAATAAAAAAATTCTGTATGTTTGAATTCAAATAAATCACAATAACATTTTAAGTGGCAGTCCCGCTAAAAGCGGTCCACTCGATTTCGCGACCAAAAATAGTTTCCCTTTATTTTTTACTGGTGAAAAGGCTTTGGTACACATGTATGAAATACACAATTCTTTTTTTCAAATTCTTTATTTTCGCCCTGCTACAAGCAAAAAACGAATTCAGGCCGTCACGGCCTTTTCGACGGTGATCGGAAGACTAAAATTGATGGTTTTTGAGAGGCGCTCTACGCAGAAACAAATGCAGTTGAAGACATTTTGTTTAGGTCATGTTTCTAAGCTAAACTAGAGTAGTTTACACACAAAGTGTAAAAAAATTCAATAAAATGTTAAGCAAGCTGAGGCAACTTAAAGACAACCCACTCTGAAGCCTATATTCAGACACTGAAAATGGGGCAAGAACGAGGGAAAATTTCTCAAACGTTGCGGCCTAAACTTGGTTTTAAAACCACGTCACAGTAAAGTTCTTACCTTATTTTATCGAGTTGTAAGCTCAAACGTGTGGGTATCCTCCGGGATCGCAAGCGAGAAGAGATTATAATCAGCCATTGACAGTGTGTTTACATAATTATCGGTCGTGCCAAAGGTCATTTGCATTACTCTTCGGCTCTTCCAAAATGTTTCTATTGAGGCTTGAATTCGATTGTAGTACTTCAAGATAAATGTCGACAGCTTCTTTAATACTTCTGCGTCAGAATTAGATCGAGAACAGATGTAAAAGTTACAATATGTTAAATAATCTTCATAGCGGCGACACGTTCCGGGCTCGACAAAGCAAACAACGAGGCCTTTTAGCATGTTTCGGAGAAATCTTCATTAAAATCAGTACTTGATCCAAATTCTCTGCTCCAGTAACGAGTATTAAAGGTTTTCCACGTCCCTACAATAAAAAGAAAGTCACAGTTTATTCTTATCCACGATTTTATACTGTTGAAATTCACCCGTGGTAGAAACTAAACTTGACCATGGCATGTAAATACTGTAGATATAATTTGAAAAAAAAATCAACGACAACCAGAAATTTCACTGCGATACATGAACTACTCACCGGTGAGAGGTTGAAATGTATGAATAACTTGAGTTTAAGATTCGTTTTTAAGGGCTACTCGCCAAGCGACAGCAAAACGTTTTTTCGCTTGAAAATGTGTAGATCCGTTACAAGGTCTTCGAGCACTTGGCTTGTGTCATAACTTGTCACACAATGTTATCAAGGTCGCGTGACAAGGGTAGTTGCCCCTTGAATGCGCGATGTAACGGATACGCACATTTTGAAGCTAAGAAAACTTTCTGCGGTCGCTTGGCGAGAAGCCCTTAAAAACCAATCTGAAACTCAAGTTATTCATATATTTCAACCTCTCACCGGTGAGTATTTCACGTATCCCAGTGAAACTTCTGGTTGTCGTTAATTTTTTTCAAATTATACGATATTTGCATGCCACGGTCAAGTTAAGGTTCCGCCACGGGTGAATTTCAACAGTATAAAATCGTGGATCAGAATAAACTTTGACTTTCTTTTTATTGTAGGGACGTGGAAAACCTTTAATACTCGTTACTGGAGCAGAGAATTTGGATCAAGTACTGATTTTAATGAAGATTTCTCCGAAACATGCTAAAAGGCCTCGTTGTCAGTTTGCTTTGTCGAGCCCGGAACGTGTCGCCGCCATGAAGATTATTCAACTTATTGTAACTTTTACATCTGTTCTCGATCTAATTCTGACGCAGAAGTATTAAAGAAGCTGTCGACATTTATCTTGGAGAACTACAATCGAATTCAAGCCTCAATAGAAACATTTTAGAAGAGCCGAAGAGTAATGCAAATGACCTTTGGCACGACCGATAATTATGTAAACACACTGTCAATGGCTGATTATAATCTCTTCTCGCTTGCGATCCCGGAGGATACCCACACGTTTGAGCTTATAACTCGATAAAATAAGGTAAGAACTTTACTGTGACGTGGTTTTAAAACCAAGTTTAGGCCGCAACGTTTGAGAAATTTTCCCTCGTTCTTGCCCCATTTTCAGTGTCTGAATATAGGCTTCAGAGTGGGTTGTCTTTAAGTTGCCTCAGCTTGCTTAACATTTTATTGAAAATTTTTACACTTTGTCTGTAAACTACTCTAGTTTAGCTTAGAAACATGACCTAAACAAAATGTCTTCAACTGCATTTGTTTCTGCGTAGAGCGCCTCTCAAAACCCATCAATTTTAGTCTTCCGATCACCGTCGTAAAGGCCGAGACGGCCTGAATTCGTTTTTTGCTTGTAGCAGGGCGAAAATAAAGAATTTGAAAAAAAGAATTGTGTATTTCATACATGTGTACCAAAGCCTTTTCACCAGCAAAAAATAAAGGGAAACTATTTTTGGTCGCGAAATCGAGTGGACCGCTTTTATCGGGACTGCCACTTAAAC
The DNA here is from genome assembly GCA_024195265.1 of Dendrophyllia cribrosa. Classification (NCBI taxonomy): domain Eukaryota; kingdom Metazoa; phylum Cnidaria; class Anthozoa; order Scleractinia; family Dendrophylliidae; genus Dendrophyllia; species Dendrophyllia cribrosa. The sequence continues at coordinate 56,061,423 of JAJLRJ010000002.1, forward strand.
CTTACTATTTGTGTACTGGTATTAAATTGTGGTTTTGTGAAATTCCTTAATGATAGTGTCAAAAAGTACCTTGATGTTATGTTTGTAAACCTTGAAAGTTTTGTTTACTTTCTCTTTTGCGATCTTGAGAACTACCTGTTTCCCTAACATCGCTTCATGTGCAATTCTTCCGTGATTGAAACATTGCAGTGTACACTCGTTGATGCAAATTTCTTTGCATATGTTTTCTTTTGCTTTCAAAACGCCTGCTTTAAAAACGTTTTCAAAACGCAAAAGGGCATTTATTGCTCAATATAATCCTAAAAAGAGACTTAAGGGAATCTGGAAAGTAGCAAGGAGAGTAATAAGGTACAATCATGCTGGAATATAGATAATACTAGTAATAATTAGAGATTAAGAGTGCGTTCGACATGTTCGTTAAAAGCTGAATTGAAAGAAGCAGTATAGATGTCGATTCACACCATGCTAAATGTTTTTGTTCACCGCCACTTGAAAGTGCAAGGAACTCGCGAACATTTTGCTGTGACAAGGAAGAAACAGCGTGACATTTGCATTACTTTCTGTTTACATTTACATACATGCAAATATATCAAGCGAATAACATTGAATATTTGACCAACAGCAGCACAGATGAAATTAAGATGATGTGATTCAAACATAAGCTTACACGATCTACAATAAAACTAAACAAAATCATAAAGAAATCGAATGTTATTTAGTAAAATAGCAATGATAAGATAAGCAAACAAAGGAACACCGTGATGCAGCCGTCTATATTTTTAATACCTGAAAACAGCAACAACAGCGAGCAAAAACATGCGGGCATAAGTTACGGGGAAGAATTGTTGGATCCAAACAGAAAAAAAATCGCAGCCAACCATTATTTCACTTGCCTACAGAGACCGATGAATTGTGTAGAGATCGACGCGGATCGACAGCGTTCGTAAACAGACCCTGAAATGTCCGTGGTTGATTTTGCCGTCAAACCTCTGCCAGGCTTCATTTCACTTGCTATGTGATAAAAATCGGTCAATTCTCAACTTTTTTCCGGCCGTTGAAAAGCGTAAAGCTGCGTATATGAAAGCGTCCTTCTCCGATCGGCAGCAAGCTCTATGACAGCGAGGCCAAAGTAGATACCAGTTCCCACCCTTGAATTTGCCCCTGAAAATCACAAAAGAGGGGGGGGGGGGGGGGGGGCGCTAATCGGATGTCCAAGCATGAGAAAAAAATCTCGAATTTTTCCGCTAGGAAATTGCCAAGAAACCCAACACATGATACAGGACATTCAACACGAAATTAGGATCGCGTTCGCAGATGAACGCAAATAGATGCACAGCAGATCACAACGAAAGTATAAATCACGGAGGAATGCAGTGCGCATTGATTTGAAATCATTATATTAAGCATAACTTAAAAAAGTGATTTGTAACGCCATTTTTTCGGCCGGTTCGTACGTCGTCTTCATCTTTAAATTTAAAGGCGTTCCAGTGAATCAATGTCAATGAAACTTTCAGATAATATTTTGCACATCGGTAAGCATGCACAGTGAATGTTTTAAAAAAATCCATCGAGCCGTTTCTCAGATTTTTGCAAAAGCGATTAAAATCGAAAATTACCCAAAAATTGCACATGAAGCGATGTTAGGAAAACAAGTAGTTCTAGCCTGTGAGCAGGCTCACTTGTTTGGGGTATCGCGCGAGTATCTTGGCGGCGGAGCCGCCAAAGCGAGCCGGCGAAGCCGGCGAGAAGAATCGGGCGAGGAAAAGTGTAATTATAAATGGCGGCCGGTTTATTATTCTTTTATATTTATGCTAATCAGCCCAACTAGCCTCGTTAGCATGTGCAAAATTAAAAAGAATTTTTGCTCTAAAATGAGGCTAGTTGGGCTGATTAGCATGAATATAAAAGAATAAATAAATCGGCCGCCATTTATGAATAGGGTCGTTTCTATAGATTCGTTTTGTCAAAAACAGTATTATAATCGTGTAGAATCCAAAATTTTCCTGTCTGTGTTTGCTGTGTTTGAGACTTTATCTGCTTTCTTTGTCCATTATTTAATCAAAGTTAACGACAGAAGTGATAATTTAGGAGGAAAGAAACAAATTTAGTCCTTTAAAAAATATGTTTTCAGTTGAGGTAAAAATGTTGCAATTTGCATAATGTAAAAAGTAATTTGAAACCTTTCCAGTATTTACTATTTCATAAAACATCTCTCAATCAGACACACGAAAATATATCCAATTTTTATTTCTCTGTATCCTAAACATAGAACAGAAAATTAAATAAAAAAGTGATCGCTTTAAGGTTATTTTCGCCCGAGAAACATTCACTAGCGCAAGCGAAACTCGAAAGAAACGTATCGCAAGACATGTGCATTGTTTTAATACATCTTCTATCGGCGGTGAATTTTTGCACCCGAGGCTGTTTTGTTCCTTCAACTTCACGAAATAAAAATTCATGAAAGGCAAACAACCGAAAGAAGTGAAATTAATTGGGATTCTTACCACGCTTATATTTCTTCCTTCGCTGTCCAGTGTTCACTTTTTAACCCGTGAATACTCGCATGCATTATGAACGGTTATCGGTAAGGGGCCGTCGACATATTCACAAGTTCCTCGCTTAACGTCCACTGGACGTTTAGGGGAGGGGGGATTAGGGACAGTCGAGATTTGGACGTTAGCGCGGGGCATTTTGAGCAAGTACGAAATTGTTAGTTTCTAATCCTAGAAGTGCCACACACGTCAACATTCTTATGTTCGCTTTAATCACAAAGAAACATGTCACCAATAATGTTTGTTGTTTCACACATCAGTAGTCTCGCAAACTGTATTCGCCCGACTATTAAAAAACGTCGCTCCAGGCGACGTCGGGACGGTGAAAATTCGAAGTGGACGTTAAGGAGGAGGAGGGGGGGGGGGGGGGGGGGGGGGGGGGGGGGGGGGGGGGGGGGGGGGGGGGGGGGGGGGGGGGGGGGGGGGGGGGGGGGGGGGGGGGGGGGGGGGGGTCGACGCCCTTAACGGAGACAGATATGGCTTCCATCAAATTAATGACGTAATGCTTTGTTACGAATGCGTTTTGTAACAAGAATAACGTGAATCCAGCGATAAAAATAACTAAATTGTTGTCGACGAATATAAACAACGATAATCTTAACGATGTTTCGCATTTGGAGTCTTTAATGCAACGTTAAAATCGATCTAAAAGGATTTTTCAACCGAGCCACGCGTTTTGATGCGTATCGACCTTGAAGTAGTTAAATTTATCCTGTTCTAAGTTAGTGATAACGGTGGCCGGAATGATAACCGAAAGACTACAGGTTCGAGTCTCCTCGTGCCGTTCTTTTTTCTTTCTCTTTTTTCTTTCTTCTTCGGACCGAACATTATGAAAGTGATGTACTGTATTTTTTTTTTTTCAAAAATCCTTACGTTGCCATACAGCGAGACAAACGGCGGGAAAATTTATAGCATGTAACACAACTTTGCGTACAATTTTTCAGCCTGATGTTATCACTTTAGGAACAGAAAGCTTTGCAGACGATAGAAAAGTTTTAACATGGGTTTATTTTAGAGGAAAAATTATTATCGTGTCAAACAATTACGGTGTATTAACTTCAGCGTCTTCCCCGCCGATTGTCTTGCTGTTAGACAAGATCTGATTTCATTTTCGTGCATGTGTTGTATGCTAATTTGTAAAAAAATCGAACTCGAAGAAAAGTTTTGAAAGCGTTCTCTTTCAGAAACAGAGAATAAAGTTTATCGAAAATTATCAACCATGCAAGGAGCATTCAGCAATCGAATTTTGATTCGCACATTTCAAAAATGAATGTATTATAATTTGAAACGACTAACGGATTCAATTCTTGGTTTTCACGTGACGTCATCAAATTCGAAAATCATAAATTGTAATGCCTTCTGAATTTATATGTCCACCAGGTTGAAGATGACTTAAAAATAAATCTTTTCACAAGTATCCAACCCGGTAACGTCTTTCGTTTTGAAAATACAGCATTTTGAATTTCTGACTTTTCACCCTACGTGACACCAACATGGCGTCCGTGACAAAGCTTTTTCCTATGAAACAAGGGCCTCTCCTCGTGATTTTTGGCACTTTGGGCAGTTAAAGTATTAGGAATGCAGTTTATGCGAATGAATAGTAGTTCACGAGAGAAAAGTAATCGCTTTCAGAGCGAAAGTGAAGTCCAGATGTTTTTATTGATTTCCGGCGGCCATCTTGGTGCCCCTCGGAGGGGCACCAAGATGGCGTTTCCATACAAAGCTCTGTAAATTTGAGTCGAGTGCTTCGGCGAATAATTCAACAACGGGATACTGCACCGATCTGAGACTTAGCGAGGTTTTTTATTTGTTACTCTTTTATAACATTACAAATTATTGGCTTCTTTCACTAAATAGTTTCGATTTTAAAATTTTATGGCGTGACAGTGAAAACCAAGAATTGTCAAATAATCAACTCACTAATATAATCTAGGGGGGTACGCTTGACCTGGCTTGACTGTAATTATTTTCTAATCAAATTAAATTGTGTACACAATATTATATCGGAATGGGCCGTTGCCGCAAAGACGTGCAAATTATACAATTTTTTTTATAGATGCACAAACATCACGGAGCCTGTTCGTGAATATTTCGCGCATTTTCGGTACCAGCCGTCGCACTTTGTGCATAGGCTTTTCATAAATGCATACTGATGAGCGGAACCTGCACCTTACACAGCTTAAAACGGCCCAGATCTTCCCTCTCCCCGCTTTAACCAAGACTGATGATCGGGAAAGTATCGTTTCACGGCTTCTAGTATGGCCGACTGTTGTTTTCCCGTGCTACTGCCCTTGCTGGCGCTTTTTCTTTGGGGTGTATGTCTGAACTACATTGCTTTTGCACGGCAAGGAAAAGTAAGAAAATAATTTAATAAATACTCAAAACGTTTATAATACTAGACAAGTCATTTTAAAAGCTAGTTAAATTTAAGTTCATTCGTGCCACGTCTATTGTTTTCATACGTGACCGTGAAAAATGAAATGTTTCAGTCCTAGGTAAAATCGATAACACGCAGAATACCACTTTGCCTAGCTTAGGCAAATTTGCTATTTTAATCTAGGTAAACGTTGAAACGTGTAACGTAGCGCAGCTAATATGTCGACAGCAAGGCACATCCATATCGATCGGCAGCTGACGCGCTCCCTATACACGAACTGATTTAACTGAATCGATTTTTTTTTCGACACCGCCTGAAAATTTAAAAAAAATCTTCACTAGATTACTGAAAGAAACCTTTTTCTCGATGTCTGATTTGTCTCCCAGTTTGGCAAAATATTCACCTGAACGAGCATAAAAAGATAAATATAGATTGTTACGAACGTGACTGGGTATTTGAGTCTGTAAAACTTGGATCTTCACCAACCGTTATGAATAAAATCATTTGTACTGTGAAATATCCGATCCTAATGCATGGTCTTGCATTACCCAAAATTTGAAAAACAAAACAAAACAAAAATAAAATAAAAAACACTTTTTTCCGTGATATTTTTTACTTACGCACTGAAGTTTACGACCATGGGCGGATTCTAAACTTCTTGACAATTAGGGACGGACCATTATTTTTTTTACGAGGGGGGGGGGGGGGGGGGGGGGGGGGAGGGGGGGATTGAAAATTTTCACATGCAAACATTTTTTTATATGTGCGGCACCTGCTGCAAAAAATTTATTTTGTGTCTCCGTCCAACTGCCATACTTCCAGCAAACAATTTGTTTCTTTATTTTTTGCTTGCATACAATTTATTTCAGTGTTTATAGCCTCTGCAAACAATTAATTTAAAAATTTTCCAACACCTCCCGTCAAAAAATAATGGTCCGTCTCTTAGGTTGTAAAATATTAATTATGCTATGACAGGAAGTCGCGACACAAACCGCAAGGTTACGCTTATTAAATACCGGTACAACATGGCTATCAATTAAAACTAAGGAAAGAAATATAGAAAGAAAGCATTGGACTTTTGACTGGAACAAGTTTCTAAAAGCAGATCTTGTGGAACTTAACTGGCAAACATGAATTCATTGATGAATAATTGATCACTAATAAAACGGCTGCCAACTGAAGTCTTTAACGGGTTTAGAGTGGCCCACGACCTTCTCACATTCGCTTACCAAGTCTGATGATCGGGAAAGTATCGTTTCAAGGCTTCTAGTATGGCCGACTGTTGTTTTCCCGTGCTAGTGCCTTTGCTGTCGTGTTTTCTTTGGGGTGTTTGTCTGAACTACATTGCTTCTGCACGGCAAGGTATAGTAAGAAAATAATTTAACAAATACACAAAATATTACGGTGGGAGCGTATACTTGGGCCGTCGTTGTATTAGGCCCGGGGGGGGGGGGGGGGGGGGGGTACTCAACAAAGTTTTGTACGGGGACGCTCCGCCCCGAGGTCCAAACCCTTACCCTTTCATATACCGTTTTTGACAGAAAAGGTACCCCTTTCATATACCTTTCATTAAAAATGGTACCCCTTTCATATACCTTTCGTTGAAAATAGTACCCCTTTGCGTGCGTCTGTTTAATATATTGTGAAAGGCCCTTTTAATAATACTTAAATTGCAGTTTTCCCTACCTTTTTCATGCTTCAACTCGTGTTTTCGCTACCATTTCCTATTCTTCGTGAAATCCCTACCCTTTCACATACTTCAACTCGTGAAATCCCGACCCTTTTCATATACCTCCAGCCTCAAAAAAGTACCCCTTTCGGGCGGAGCATCCCCTTATAGCCCATTATAGGGAGTACCCCCCCCCCCCCCCCCCCCCCCCCCCCCCCCCCCCGGGGTATTAGGCATATTGGAATATATGTGTCTTGGAAATCTGATGCACGTTAGTTCACGGTTTGATGATAGGGAGTATTGGGATAGTGTGAGCGGTCAAACAAAGAAGCGCTAACAAAGAACAAAGCAGCGTTAACCTTCGAAAACAAGAAGACATAGCACACTTAGCGTGCGAGATCGCACGCAAATTATTGAAATAGCGTGTCCACTGTGCCAAAAGAAGGCGTTACTTATATTAGCATAATATGCAACTAAATTGTTCTATATATCGAAATTTTCTATGCAAGTTACTTCTTCTGTATGGATAATTAGCAATACATAACGAAATTTAAGCAAGTAGTTAGTTTCTTATCGTTTTGTTATATACATAACGAAATTTATGCAAGTAGTTAGTTTCTTATCGTTTTGTTATACACATAACGAAATTTATGCAAGTAGTTAGTTTCTTATCGTTTTGTTATATACATAACGAAATTTATGCAAGCAGTTAGTTGCTTATCTTTTTGTTATGCATATGACAGGCACACACATAACGAAATATAAGTCATTAGATAGTTGCTAGAGCACTGAAAAATACAAATCGAAGCCTAATTTGTACTTATAGTTGAAAAAAAAAGGCCGTATATCAGAGTTTCCCGCGGATGGTTGTTATTGGTTTTAGGAGGGGGACATTGGAGGGCTCTGAACACCGCAACACCGCAAAAAAAATTGCCGAACACCGCATCACCGTAAGAAAAGTCGACGAAACACCGTCACCGCAATATATATTTTTGTCAAGTTACTTAAAAATGAAAAAGGTTTAGGATTGGCGACCGGCAGCGTATTGAAGATTAACTAGACAGTATTGGACTGCTTTTTGTTACAAATTAAACATAATGGTACATGTACGTGCTTTTCATAAATAAGTACGGAATAGATATAGAGGCTAAATTTAGATCTGACAAGGGTTAAACAGGAAACGGCAACACCGCAGATAATTTCGTTCCACCGAACACCGCAGACTTTAAAGCGCAAACATCGCACACCGTAGGGTTTGTGATGACCACAACACCGCAAGCTGGGATTTTATTCACCGCAACACCGCATAAAAAAATGAGCAACACCGCAAATCCCCAATGTCCCCATCTTTTAGTTAAATCTTGTAACTAGCTGAATTTATCTTTGTAACTGGTCTGTGTTTCCGCCACTTTTGAAGTGAATGCAAATGTAGCCGCAAAGTGGCCTTTCGAAGCCATGAATCTTTCAGTTTATTTTGCCTGGTCCGGACCCGAAGTCAAAACAACTTCTCGAATTGAAAGTTTTGCTGGACGTATTCCCGCCATTATTATAATAAATTTTTAATGAAACTATTTAGCTCTTTGAAATATATTTTTTCAGTTGAGGTAAAAATGTTGCAATTTTCATAATGTAAAAAGTAATTTGAAACCTTTCCAGTAACGCATAACGCAGCTATTTCATAAAACATCTCGCAAATCAGACATACGAAAATATATTCAATTTAGAAGAGAAATAGCTACTATGTCATCGAGTGTGTAAGTCCGTAAGTGGTCTAATCTTCGGATTGCCGTTGGGAACATATATCGGTTTTATTTCGGATTATCGGTTTTATACGATACCAAACCCGATAAAACACGATCACGTCGACGATAGCCGAGACTAATCTTGATGTTAAAATAAATAAATAATTTTCAATTACAAGACTTTGGCGCCGAGTGGTTTGAACCAAGACTTTGGCTTTTCATAATTAACTCGTATGCTAGCCTTGCGCGCGCTTTTCTTCGGCGCGCGTGAATTTGAATTTTTTGAATTTTCGCACACGTTAGCAACGAACACATTTTTACTACTGATGAAGGCAGCATTGCCGAAACGTCTAGTTTCATTTTTAACACTTTTTACAGCGTTAAACTTAACACTTTTTCACGTAATCTTGATGTTACCCGATTCATTTTCGTCCGCTCTCGTCAACGATCGACTACTTATCGATTGAGACGTTCCAGCGACGTACTTTCTTTCCATGTGGTTCGATGTGCAACCCAACAGTCCACGATTACAGGTAAGAGAATTTGTTTACAATGTTTTGCTATTTTGCACCAGTAACCAGGCACAGCTTTCAAGCAATGTGCACGATATTTTCTAGAGAAGACTTCTTTAGGTTGTTTGACAGTCTGCTTACAATTTCCACCAGAAAAACCAACGCTGAACCGAGATGTTTGACTTCGTTGGGCGGCCATGATGGAGCGATTTGTGCAGCGAAACACCTCGAATTGGTCCATGTACATCATCTGGCGAACCCTTATACGGATTTGAGTAACCGTCCTTCGGGGAACCAAATATTTCCTTCGGAAAACCAATAAGCTTACTGTCTTTCGAGACACAACTAATTCCCTTCGGGGAACCTTTCGAGAAACAAATGATCCCAGGGATGGGAACAGAAATCTCGGTTACGAGAAGATTTTTCATAAAGGATCAAGTTGTTTGGTTAACTAATATTGTGGCAAATATTAAATTATATTTCAAGTTAAACGAATGTATACTTCCACATGTTGAAACTGAAAAGAGCTCTAAGAAAAATACACTTCTATTTGCTGTTAGCAGATTGATCTATACCCATAGATGATTTTAAATTGTTATTACTAAAGGCAAGAACAAAGGAGGATATTACCATCTTCCCGGCACGCATTGCGGTAATTTATGCAATAAAATGGCGCCAACTGGAAGGGTTAGTGGCTAAACATACCATAATTCAAGGAGATTTTTTTCGGAAACTTTGTCGAAAATGGTAAGTTGTTCAAGGAAATCGTGTTAAGTGATGTTTTTATAAATCGTTGAATCTGGTTTTATTTTAATGGCGATGTTGCGTTACGGTTGTTCGTTCTTTTGTTTGTGACCTTTCTTACATGAATTCGACCACCTGTATTGAACAGTCTGCTTTGTAATTGCTGAATCACATTGATAACAAAGCGTCCTTAGCAAAATATTATGATAATTTAGTACATTTGTAGTCACACAATCTAGGAAACTATAAGGACTCCTAAGGCCTCCGGGATTTCAACGGATTTGAGTCGTTTGAATTTTCGTAATTTCGAAGCGAAACGCGACTTGTGCTTATGCGAGCGTCATTTTACAGTCTGCTCCTCGGAGTGTAAAAGTACTCATGAAAGGTCTAAAAGTTACCAGTGAAGGTTGAAGTAAAAAATAAGATGAAGTAAAGCTAAATGATTAGTACTCGTACCAAAAATAAAAGGTCAGAAAATAGCGAGAAAGGCGACGGTTGATTTTGAACTAAAAATATAAACGTTAAGCCATAAACAGACACAGCAGGACAGTCGCGTGCTGAGTAGACCTACAGTAGTTGAATTGAAATTGAGTAGCTGTGGTTTTATGTTTTTTTGAGCGGGGAATATTTCACAGGCTCTGTTCGCGCGTGTTAGATTCAATATGTCATAATCAAGGCAAGCAAATACGGATATTTCTTCTAATTTAAGCCGGAATTGTTTTCGAACGGCAAAAAGATTGACTGATTCCACGAATGTATGAAGAGATTTCACGCGTCTACAACGCGACGCCAATCGAAAATGCCAGGGTTTCGGCCCGTCTGAGAAACTAAGCGGCCTTGAGAAGAAACTGTAGAATATATAACCTGAAATAGAAGATATCCTGTAAAAGCGAATAGAATACTAAATAGGTAAAAGTAGATTTCCCTTGAAAGGTTTCCGCTTCGACCAACTGGCTTCCTGTGACTTCCAACCTCAACGGCGTCTGTGTAAAATGAGCTGCTTGCGGGTTGCCGCCGTTTGATAATATAGTTTGCTTGAAGTGCATGCCGGGAAGATGGTAATATCCTCCTTTGTACTATTGTACTATGTGTTAAAAATAAAATGTTCGCTTTTCATCTTGTGGTATTAAATCATTGACGTCGTTCTCACCCACTCACTAGCTATGGTGTAAATTTCCGTGTTAACATTTCACTTCCGGTGTTAACATTTCCAGTGTCACCTTTATTTTAATCAAGGAAATGTTATACCAAGAGACAGAGCTGACAGAGAGACGAGAGAATTTGCGAGAAAAGGGCCAAGCGCGAGGAAGCCCTTTGCTGCTCACTCGCGCGTTGTCTCGTTCTCGTTCTTGCCTCGCCGACTGTGAATACTTATTTAGATTTAACATATAACTTACAACACATTAATTACTTACAATAGAGAGCTACATCACTTGCATAACATAATTACTTACAATTTGTTTCTTATAATTATACTTGCACACATTACATTTTTTATAATTCAATACAGTTTCAATAAAAATAACAAACATAAGCATTACAGTACAGTGCAAACAATTTTACAATAAAAAGACCAGGATTTAATTACAACTGAGTATTATGTTAAACCAATCATTTCAATCGATTATTTCCTACTTTCATTAGTTTTGAATTGCACTTCTGTATTTCCCACCGGTAAGCTCATGTCCTCTCAGAGGCCTATTTTTAATTGGTCGAGAGACCAAAATAAGTTGCTTTCCAGTTAATTACCACATGCATTCCTCAACTCTCTATTTCTCTTTTTTCATTTCCTTCCTACAGAAGTAGCTACATGTAGTCCTCGACTACCTATTTTTATTCCTCTGTATCCGAAACATAGAAAGAAAATAAAATGAAAAAGTGATCGCTTTAAGGTTATTTTCACACGAGAAACATTCACTAGCGCAAGCGAAACTCTCAAGAAACGCATCGCGTAAGATACGTGCATTGTTTACATCTTCTATCGGCGATGAATTTTTGCACCCGAAGTTTCAGTTGGCTGTTCGGTTCCTTCAACTTCACGAAATAAAAATTCATGAAAGGCGAACAACCGAAAGAAGTGAAATTAATTGGGATTCCTACTACGCTTATATTTCTTCCTTCGTTGTCCAGTGTTCACTTTTTATTAGTCGGGCTGCTTGGCCACAAGCCAAGCCCGACTTATAAATTCTGTGTGCTTCTCCGTAAGAAAAGTGTGCTTTTCAAGTGGTTTGTAGCCTGCGGCAAGGTGTTATTGACGTCATATCAGTTGACAAAACAACTTCAAGCTCATGGATGAATTGGATTTATTTACAACATAAGAAAAAGGAAAATGACGAAACGAAACATATCAAGTAAAAGAAACCTCCATTATTGCAGGACTTGGCGAAAGTTCCATTCGATAACAATTGCCTTTTCTTTCTTTTCGAGCAACAGATAAATGGAAGTATTAAATATAAAAGTTAAAGTTGACCTTTCATGCACGAGTGATTGCGAAAGACTGATTAAAGGTTTCAAATGACGTAGTAACGTGTGTGACGGATCACCTTGTGTGACCGGAATAGCGACTGTAAAACAAATCATAACAATTGCCTTAAAGTCATTTCTTAGTATTGCATTGCGCATCACGTACTGCCCATAATTTCTTGCGTCATTAGCGCGCACACGAGCGCGCGCACAGTCCGAACCAAGAAGGTTTCCTTTGAGGATAAGTTGGCCAAACGAATAAGAGATTGTTTTCTCCTAAACGAGCACGGTGACCCCTATTTTTTATTAATGTAATTTACTCGTTATAGGACTATACAAAACATACTTAAAGCAGAAAAAAAGTTTAGTGGTAGAACTTGTATTAATTCTGTGTTAATCGAATGAAACTCTGTATTTGGAGCCAATGAGGAGTATGTGGTGATGCCGAAGCAGTCCGATTTCCTTGCAAAATTGTTAGACCGGGCAATTCGAAATGACTTCTTTGAAAGGATGTTGTATCATCAAATAAATTAATGTTAAAATTTCAATAGTTACGATAATTTCTGCAGGTAATAACAATCCCTTTCTCGACGTTTGAGTTTCGAACATCCCTCGCGCAATTATATAAAAAGTCGCTATAAATAACGGGAGTACAGTGTAAAAACAAGCACGGTGACCCTCTCTTTTTATTGCATTTTTTGAATGTTCTAAGCATGGTTATCAATCGTACCAAGTTTGAAAAAAAGTTCAGTATAAGATCCTTTTCGAGGGAATTACCTTAATTTTTTTTCTTAGGGACACTTACAAGACCCTTAAAGACCCATTGTCACTTTCCGTGATACACCGCGCATTGTTTATTTTGATTTGGACCCAGACAAATGCGATCTCTCGCGAAGTGTAATTTTGGCCTCTCATCTCGAGGAAGAAATGAACACTGAGTTTGAAATTTCGTTCGACATTAATTCTAAAATTTATTAGTCCCAAGAAGCGGTCCTGTTAGATATCAAAAGTACGTATAACATGTCCCGCATTTTGTCTGGGGCCGCTCAACCCGCCGTGTAGCTGCAGTCACCGAGGTAATTTTCTCCGTTTCAAAAGATCGCATCGAAAAAATTTTCACGTCGATGAACGCTGAAAACCTCCTGCTAATTTTACCGAACGTTTAAGGTCGATGCCGCTTCACACGAAACCAAGAGAGCCGAGAAGTGTTTGTATTTTGTGGGCTGTTCTGTCGGCGTATCTGATTTGCATCGGGCATAATTGGTGAGCCCCGCTGGCGGAGGACGTTTTATCGGCTTCAAAAGTTTGCATCGAAACAAAATTCGACGGCTAGGGACGGGGAATACCTCCTTCGACTTCCATGGAATATTTCACATAGATGCTGGCAAAAACGACGCCGGCGAGGCAATTGTCCCTTTCGTAAACGGTCGATGCCATTTTAGCGACACTTAGAAAAATTTTCACCAATTTTAGAATTATTTTTTCTATCAGAAAAAGAAACCTCTCCTTTACCACTAGACCACAGCTGGGTTGATCCGGGAAACCCACGAAAAATGTAATTATAAAAGGTGCTTTTCATAATATATATCAACTGATATAGATAACGGGTCACCCTAACCCTAAATCTTACCTAACAGCGAATCTAGCTTAGATCTAATAATCGCATTACCTAAGGGCCAATTTTATCTAATACACAAATACAAAAACATATTTGCATAAGGCGACGCGAGTATAAAATCTAAGTCTTGTTTTGTTTACATAAAATCGCTTTTCAATCTATGTAATGAATGAACAAACACATAAAAATGGACAACACAATCTTCTTTCGAAAAATTTTATTCAAATCTCCATTAGTTTATGTTTAAAAGCAAAACGCAAAACGCGCATCGAGGCCGAGCCGTGTCTTCGATGAAATTCAAGAAATTAATACAATTGAATTTAAGCTACACGTTTAAAAACAATTCTCCAAAACTAACGAGAACACAAACAAAAAGTCAATCACAGAATGATATCAAGATAAATTCCCATCGAAAAATGTAATTTGTTTTACCTTTAAGCCACTCCGGCGACCACTGTGTAGGCCTTTCCAGATTGTGCTCGGCACTTTTTAGCGCAATTTGGCTTGGGGAGCACTATTTTGATCAGAGAGCACTTTTTTGGCCAAAGAGCATCTCCTGACAACTTTTTTGGTAAACAAGCCGATTTCTAGCTTATTTGAAGCAAATTACTGTGATGGTCAGATACAATAATAACAAGAGAAGGCTCTAAATGAGTTCTTATTAGCTACTAACATTTTTACTACTTTGTGAGCACTATATTGCTTGCACATTGGAAACCATGTTTTCCTGTTTTACATCTTTTGTAATCACATAACGAGCCAGAGCGATCCGGAAGTTCAAAAAAACGTAAGGTCTGGTTGCTATGAAGTGACATCATAGGCCTGCTTAGCAGCCGTCATCGTATTTGATTTGCGGTTTCATAGCTGCAGCGTTTGATAATTAATGTTTGTACGTTATCAGATTGTGTACAAACTCCTGTGGAGCTCATCCTGTCATTTTGGAGGGGTTCAATTGCCTTTTTGACATCTTAGGAGGTTGGATTTCAATAAAAAATAATATGAGAAGAGCGGGAAAATTGGATCATTCTTCCCGCGAGTGCATCGATGGATTGCTTTGACATTCGACGATTTGAGCTGCCTACGGTAAGCGATTTGAGAGACTGGTTTGTTCTAAATTCGAAGAAATGCGGCGTTTCTGCCACGGTTCAGCTTACAGCGTAAAACAATGGCGGGCTTTATGATCGGAGAGTTTACAAGGACGATCTGGATGTTGCTGTACTGTTGCTCGGCTTAATTCGGCGTTGTTTCCACCATTCAGGTAACGTTCTATTTCCTTTCTGTGTCACCCAGGAATATGATGAAAATTAATTTGGCACATGAAATCTGTTGTAAATATAGTTATTGAAAGTTTAGTAAAACGCAACTAAATGTCAACTCAACGAGCAAGTCATGAAAGTTCTCCATGTTTACGCACATGGCGCTGCTGATGCGGGGCGGCCCCCATAAAATGTCAGGGACCCCAAACCGTAGGGGGGTTCCCTCAGGTTCAATATTACAACATCTCCCCTCCTTAAAATACTGTTTGCACTGTCAAACTCTAATAGTTTTCAATGAGCCTTTGTGGCTTCTTAACTTGTCGCCCAGATCTGGTTGTCATAGGTGAGTGTTCTGCATTTCCTGCTGGCTGTTCCGCTAGTTCCATTTGTCCTGGTGCTGGTTTCTCAGTTGTAGGTAACGATGGACTCATGGGAGCATCAGCTAATGGAGACCTTCTAGGAGAATGAGGCAGCTGTGGACTCATCGGATGCAGCTGTGGACTCATTGGATGATCATTTGGGACTGAAATTATCTGCTTTCTGTTTCTTCTATAGATACGCCCCTGTTCATCTTGCAGTAGGTATGATCGCGGTAATACTTCAGCTTTCCGCCATTCTCTATCTCTATTTGGGCGAATCCGCACCTTGTCTCCAGCTTCCAATGGGGGCAGATCTCTACCTTGCTTGTCATAATTCTTCTTGGAAACAAACTGTCGTAGTTTGAGTGCTTTCACAACACGATCAGGATCCACTGCCTGTGGTAGTAAGAGACGTCGGTGAGTTGGTATCATTGTGCGCGTGCGCCGACTCATCAGCAGTTGTACAGGAGACACGCCAATATCTTCAAATGGTGTATTGCGGTACTTTAACAACCCTTCAAAAGGGTCCTTGTGGTCTGCTGCGACCTTCTTTAAGATTCGCTTGGCAGTCTGTACAGCTCTTTCTGCTGCACCATTTGACTGGGGGTACTCGGGAGAGCTTGTTGTGTGACGAAAACCCCACTCTTCAGCAAACTGCTTGAACTCATGGGTGCTGTTAAATAGATTTCTGGTATTGCTGTACTGTGACCCATTGTCACTAACAACTTCATCAGGGACTCCAAACCTTGCAAAGATTTTCTTCAAGTTGTTGATGACACAACTGGCAGTGTTGTGGCGAAGCAATTCTATTTCAAAGTACTTTGAATAGAAATCAGTCACTAACAGGTATGTTTGGCCTGCATATTCAAACAAATCAGTTCCTACTACTTGCCACGGCAGTCCTGGAATTTCATGTGGATGCAATGACTCTCTCTGTTGCCGGTTTCGGAAGGCATTACAAATTGAACAGGAGCTGACTCGGTCTTTAATCTGGGCTGTCATTGAGGGCCAAAATACATAATCTCTGGCAAAGCTGAGGCTCTTGCTTTCTCCCATATGTGCTCCATGGATTTCATCTAGCACCTCTGCCCTCAGTGGTCTTGGGACTACTATTCGGTCTGATTTAAACAGCAATCCGTCCTCCACACTCAACTCTTCCTTAAAGCTCCAATACTCTCTGGCAAGCTCATCAACCTGTTCTTTTTCAGACGGCCACCCTTTAAGGACATACTCCATCACCACTCTTGAAGTCTCGTCATTGCTTGACGTCTCCTTAAATCTCTTCAGTGTGAAGCTTTCAAATCCAAGCTCTTCAACCAGATTGATCCCTATCACGTCTTCCGGCTCTGTGGTTGGCTCACTGTCACTAAGCGGAGCCCTGCTTAAACAGTCTGATATGACCTGTTGCTTTCCAGGTACATACCGTACATCAAGATCATACTTAGTCAGTTTCAATAGCATCCTTTGCAATCTGGGAGGTGCATCATTTAAAGGCTTTCGGAAGATTGACTCCAGCGGTTTGTGATCTGTTTCTACAATCACTCTGCGCCCATACACATACGTGTGAAACTTTTGTGTTCCCCAGACAATTGCCAGCATCTCTCTCTCAATGTTCGCGTAATTCCTCTCGCAGCTAGTCAGTGTCTTTGATCCGAATGCAACTGGTTTGCCCTCCTGCAGGATCACTGCACCAAGGCCCTTGCTACTTGCGTCTATATTTAGCACTGTTTCCTTGGTGTTGTCAAAGTAAGTGAGTGCAGGTGCGCTTGTGATGACAGACTTCAGCTTGTCAAAGGCCTCTTGTTGTGGTTTCTCCCAAACAAATGCTGCATCTTTCTGTGTAAGCTGTGAAATGGGTTCTTGTATGTCAGCCTTGTGTTCAATGAACTTGTCTAGATAATTTACAGTTCCTAGTATGCGAAGGACACCTTCTTTGTCTACTGGGGGTGGCATTTCATTAATGGCTCTGATCTTTTCAGGGTCCGGTTTCAAACCTTCGGATGAGAACAGGTGCCCAACATAGCTCACTTCTGGAACTCTGAGTTTCACTTTCTTGGGGTTAAACTTCAATCCAATTTCTCTGCTCTTGTCCAGGACTCTTCTCAACTTCTCATCAACTTCAATTTGGTCTTTACCATGAACCAGGAAATCATCTACTATAATTTCAACCGGAACACCTTCAAAGAGCCTGTCCATCTCCCTCTGGTAGATTTCAGGGGCTGGTGAGATACCAAAAGGGAGTCTTGTAAATCGATAGCGCCCCCAAGGGGTGTTGAAAGTTAAAAACTTGGAACTCTCATCATCTACCGGAAGCTGCCAGTATCCACTGCATGCATCAAGTGAAGTGAAACTCTTTGCACCTGAGAGTCGGTTTGCAACTTCTTCTACAGTGACCATCGGATAGTGGGGTCGTTTCAATGCTCTGTTCAGATCTCTTGGGTCAATACAAATGCGAACATCATCCTTTGAAGGTGGAGTGTCCTTTCTTTTGTCATTCACTTTCCTTTTGTCAATAACTAGCATTGATGAGACCCAAGGTGTAGGCTCATCCTCTTTCACAATAATTCCATCTTCCTCCATCTCCTTCAGTTTTTCTCTCGCGGGTTCTAACATAGCAACTGGAATTTTCCTGGGAGGGTGTACAACTGGTGGCACCGAAGTATCAACTTCCAGATGTACTTTGCTTGGAAGTTTACCAGGCTTATCACTGAAACAATCTTGGTACTCACATAAAACTGGATCTTTCTGGAAAATACTCTGGTCTCCAGATGCTCTCTGTGTTCCTGGTGTGGCTTGATTGGACTTCGGTGTATCAATCAGTTGGAGATTCATAAACTGAAGGATTTCTAAATCCAAGCAGGCATCACAACCCAGTAAGGGTGTAAAGTTTCCATCAACAACAAGATACAGCAAATCCATTCGACGATCCTTGTATTGAGTTGGAAGGCGTACACAGCCCTTGGGGTGAATAGGTTTAGTTGCAAGCCACCCTTTCAAAGGTTGCTGAATCTGCTGGAGAGGTTTCTTGGTAAGTTTCTCATACAGATGATAAGGAATGACTGTAGCTTCTGCACCTGTGTCTGCTTTGATTTCAACTTCCTGCCCTGCAATCTGAATAGTGACCAGGCTCTTTTTGGATTTCCTTGTGTCCGAAACACTTCCAAGTTCAATAGATTCAAAATAGGTATGCACTTCCTGGTCTGAGCTCTGAGAGTCTCCATTAGGTGGACTTCCTTTTTGGACTACATCAACTTGGGAGCCCCCTTTGGCATTTGCTGAGCACACCTGGGCAAAATGACCTTCTTTCTTACACTTAAGACATTGTTTTCCAAATGCTGGGCAACGGGATGGACGAGTAAATGGGTGCTTGTAACCACAAAACTTACACGAACGAGGGGTTTTCTTGTCCTGTCCCTTTGACTTATCAACAGGCTGAATTCCTATTGAACGTTCTGTCCCAGCACCTGCTGGTGTGCTGAACTTGTACTTTTGCAATTCTGCTGCCTCAAAGGTTCGGCAGTAATCATGAGCTTTCTGAAGGGTCAGGTCAGGTTTCTTTAACAGTTCTCCTCTCAGCTCGTCTGATAGTACACCTCCCACAATTCGATCCCTTACTAGTGAATCTCGCAGATCGCCAAAATCACACGTTAGCGACAAACGTTTCAGTTCGCTGACAAAATTATCAATCCTCTCCCCCTCTTTCTGGTTACGCTGATTAAACACTAACCTCTCATAGATCACATTCCTTGCTCCCTCGCAGAGCTCCTTAAATTTGTTGCATACATCTGCATAGCATTCCTTATTTTCTCCCGCATTGTAAACAAAATGACTGTATTCCTCAATCGCTTCGGGTCCGGCACAGTGAAGTAACAAGCTTACTTTCAATTTATCCGCTTTGTCATCCTTGCCTTTCGCCACAAGATAAATTTCAAACTGCATGAAAAACTTTCTCCAGTTGTCGGCTGCATTAGCATCGAGTACCAACGGACCAGGAGTTCTCGAATCTCGCTCAGCCATCGCGGTTTGTCACTCAGCCAAGTTTTCGTTTCGATAAACTCCTTGCTTCAGTATTAAAGCTTAAACTTCTGACACCATGTTGTAAATATAGTTATTGAAAGTTTAGTAAAACGCAACTAAATGTCAACTCAACGAGCAAGTCATGAAAGTTCTCCATGTTTACGCACATGGCGCTGCTGATGCGGGGCGGCCCCCATAAAATGTCAGGGACCCCAAACCGTAGGGGGGTTCCCTCAGGTTCAATATTACAACAAAATCTAGGCAAATGTTATATATCCCCTCTGGTTCACCCAGGTTTGAGTTCTGGCATCGCCGTATGACATAACATTAATCAATATTTTGAGACGCAAATGAAATCTAGGCAAATGTTATATATCCTCTCTGGTTCACCCAGGTTTGAGTCCTGGCATCGCCGTATGCCTGAGCGCTTAAGGGATATATAACATTAATTAATATTTTGAGACGCAAATGAAATCTAGGCAAATGTTATATATCCTTTCTGGTTTACCCAGGTTTGAGTCCTGGCATCGCCGTATGTCTGAGCGCTTAAGGGATATATAACATTAATTAATATTTTGAGACGCAAATGAAATCTAGGCAAATGTTATATATCCTCTCTGGTTCACCCAGGTTTGAGTCCTGGCATCGCCGTATGCCTGAGCACTTAGGGATATATAACATTAATTAATATTTTGAGACGCACATGAAATCTAGGTAAATGTTATATATGCTCTTTGGTTCACCCAGGTTTGAGTCCTGGCATCACCGTATGCCTGAGCGCTTAAGGGATTTATTACATTAATCAATATTTTGAGACGCACATGAAATCTAGGTAAATGTTATATATCCTCTCTGGTTCACGCAGGTTTGAGTCCTGGCATCGCCGTATGCCTGAGCGCTTAAGGGATATATAACATTAATTAATATTTTGAGACGCACATGAAATCTAGGTAAATGTTATATATCCTCTCTGGTTCACCCAGGTTTGAGTCCTGGCATCGCCGTATGTCTGAGCGCTTAAGGGATATATAACATTAATTAATATTTTGAGACGCAAATGAAATCTAGGCAAATGTTATATATCCTCTCTGGTTCACCCAGGTTTGAGTCCTGGCATCGCCGTATGCCTGAGCACTTAGGGATATATAACATTAATTAATATTTTGAGACGCACATGAAATCTAGGTAAATGTTATATATCCTCTCTGGTTCACCCAGGTTTGAGTCCTGGCATCGCCGTATGCCTGAGCGCTTAGGGGATATATAACATTAATTAATATTTTGAGACGCACATGAAATCTAGGTAAATGTTATATATCCTCTCTGGTTCACCCAGGTTTGAGTCCTGGCATCGCCGTATGCCTGAGCGCTTAAGGGATATATAACATTAATTAATATTTTGAGACGCACATGAAATCTAGGTAAATGTTATAGGCTCTCTGGTTCACCCAGGTTTGAGTCCTGGCATCACCGTATGCCTAAGCGCTTAAGGGATTTATAACATTAATTTATATTTTGAAACGCACATGAAATCTAGGTAAATGTTATAGGCTCTCTGGTTCACCCAGGTTTGAGTCCTGGCATCACCGTATGCCTGAGCGCTTAAGGGATTTATAACATTAATTAATATTTTGAGACGCACATGAAATCTACTAGGCAAATGTTATATATCCTTTCTGGTTTACCCAGGTTTGAGTCCTGGCATCGCCGTATGCCTGAGCGCTTAAGGGATATATAACATTAATTAATATTTTGAGACGCACATGAAATCTAGGTAAATGTTATAGGCTCTCTGGTTCACCCAGGTTTGAGTCCTGGCATCACCGTATGCCTGAGCGCTTAAGGGATTTATAACATTAATTTATATTTTGAAACGCACATGAAATCTAGGTAAATGTTATAGGCTCTCTGGTTCACCCAGGTTTGAGTCCTGGCATCACCGTATGCCTGAGCGCTTAAGGGATTTATAACATTAATTAATATTTTGAGACGCACATGAAATCTACTAGGCAAATGTTATATATCCTTTCTGGTTTACCCAGGTTTGAGTCCTGGCATCGCCGTATGCCTGAGCGCTTAAGGGATATATAACATTAATTAATATTTTGAGACGCACATGAAATCAAGGCAAATGTTACATATCCTCTCTGGTTCACCCAGGTTTGAGTCCTGGCATCGCCGTATGCCTGAGCGGTTAAGAGATATATAGCGTTAATCGCTGTGGCTAAATGGCCGGTAACCGGTCAAGGTTATTAAAACACTAAATGGCCGGCAGTTCTATATTTTCAGTAAATTTCACAAAATCGAAAAATTCCAGCTAATCTAAACTATCATATGTCGATTTAGAAAGGTCAAGCGATCCTGAAATGCTTTATAGATCTCAAGTCTAGTGTTTGGTTTACGCTGGGCTCAGTAGACGAAACCATGTTTTGTGACACTTGAACTTTTTTCAGCTCGACTGCCGGTCAAGGTTTTCAAAACACTAAATGGCCGGCAGTCCTTTATTCTCAGTAAATTTCGCAAAATCGAAAAATTCCAGCTAATCTAAACTATCATATGTCGATTTAGAAAGTTCAAGCGATCCTGAAATGCTTTATAGATCTCAAGTCTAGTGTTTGGTTTACGCTGGGCTCAGTAGACGAAACCATGTTTTGTGACACTTAGAACTTTTTTCAGCTCGACTGCCGGTCAAGGTTTTCAAAACACTAAATGGCCGGCAGTTCTATATTTTCAGTAAATTTCACAAAATCGAAAAAACCCAGCCATTCTGAACTATCATATGTCGTGATCCTGATCAAACGAGCCGGTTTTGTGGGATTTCTAGATCACGAAACCATGTTTTGTGACACTTGGAACTTTTTTCAGCTCGACTGCAAAAACATGGTTTCGTCGGGGGTTTCGTGATATAGAAATCCCACAAAACCGGCTCGTTTGATCAGGATCACGACATATGATAGTTCAGAATGGCTGGAGTTTTTCGATTTTGTGAAATTTACTGAAAAAATAGAACTGCCGGCCATTTAGTGTTTTGAAAACCTTGACCGGCAGTCGAGCTGAAAAAAGTTCTGTCACAAAACATGGTTTCGTCTTCTGAGCCCAGCTTAAACCAAACACTAGACTTGAGATCTATAAAGCATTTCAGGATCGCTTGAACTTTCTAAATCGACATATGATAGTTTAGATTAGCTGGAATTTTTCGATTTTGTGAAATTTACTGAGAATGAAGGACTGCCGGCCATTTAGTGTTTTGAAAACCTTGACCGGCAGTCGAGCTGAAAAAAGTTCCAAGTGTCACAAAACATGGTTTCGTCTACTGAGCCCAGCGTAAACCAAACACTAGACTTGAGATCTATAAAGCATTTCAGGATCGCTTGACCTTTCTAAATCGACATATGATAGTTTAGATTAGCTGGAATTTTTCGATTTTGTGAAATTTACTGAAAATATAGAATTGCCGGCCATTTAGTGTTTTGAAAACCTTGACCGGTTACCGGCCATTTAGCCACAGCGAACATTAATCAATATTTTGAGACGCACATGAAATTTAGGCAAATGTTGTATATTCTCTCTGGTTCACCCGGTTGGAGTCTTTTTTTGTGTCTAACAAAGCAAGCATTACAACAAAATTATTACAGTTGTTATTCAAGTTACAAAAGTTTTAACACAGAAATATAAATGTAGTTCCAAAAATGCTATAGCTATCAACAATAATTTCGCTTCCCTTTGTTTGTGCCGACCGTAACAGAGGGAATCCACATTTAGCAATTATAGCCGGCCGTCTTTAATACGAACTACGTCTTACACCGAACTTCGAGTTCAATAATTATAGAAAGCCGACATGGTTGTCTTGTTTACCGCAGAACGATGTTTATATTTGTACCTAGGTTGTGGTGTTTCCGTTCCGAATCGCTACATTTCGTTAGCTTGAATACACCGTGAAAATTTGCGGACAGAGTTGACTTCCACCCGAAGTAGAAGCCCTTACTCGTACCGCGCTGTTTAATATTCAGTCGTACAAAACCAACAAAAATCTAAATTTCTTGTTTTGCAGATATCTAAGCGGCTGACGTTTTCTGTTATTGTACTGTTTCTAATACTTGGACCCTTCTTTAAATTTATTGTGCCCATAAGATCCTTCATAAAAACCATAAAGAGTTTTCATGTTCAAAAACTACATCTCACAAGCAATTTCCTGTCAAACCGCAGCAAGACCTCTAAAACCCTCATAAAAATAGAATCTTTATTAAAGTGCCTATGAAATGAAATTTTTTTCTTCGTTTTTCATTAGTTTATTATGTCCAAAGAACGAAAACAATAATCATTTCCCGATGAAAAGAAAGAAAATCGGTTTTTTAGCCACTCGAAGATGCGTCACTTCGGTTGAAAAGTGGCTCCAATTTTTGGAGAGCCTAGGGCGAGTGGGCGTGCGTGATGACGTAAATTACGTAAATAGTATGACACATTGGTTTGTTTACGCTATAATTCCCTTGGAATCCTTTAGCGTGATGGTCATTATGCCAACGTTTTTGGCTGTACAAATGTTAGACAGCGCCTAATTTGTTTCTTTACAGTCCTCTGAAGGTGAAGAGGATCAGTTTCGGATCACTCTTGATCAACTGACATGATCGTGTCCACTGTAGTTTTGCCGTAGCGAGACGAACCGACTGTGCCGCTTGAGCGAAGGAAGTGAACACGAAGAAGACGGACTTTGATTTAGATTATTGAAAGTGAAAGGTATACATTTCAGTAGCACAGCGTCTCAGTGGTTCGCCAGTTGAGTTGTAAGCTTATTGAACGCAGAGGCGTTTTTGTTATTTCTTTTTAGTGGCTCGTTGACTAGCGTTTATCGAACGCGAACGATATATTTCCCGTATATTTGTAGTACAAACAATCATGATAGCGCATTAGCGGCTCGGCCGGTCTTCTCTGAAGTTCATTGATCGCGCGTGGAGGTTATGAACTTATTTTATCGGCTTGGCAATTCGCCCGCCTACTTAAAGTTCTTTTTTCAAAGCGAAGGATATGTCTTGGCGGCTTGCTAGTTGAAAGTTTCTAAATTATACTGATATGTTATGCATATCCGAGGTGGTGTTTTTCAGGCGGCTTGCTGAATTGAATTTGAATGGTGTATTTTTAGCGGCAAGGCGCCTTGATAACGTATTTACTTATTTATTTATTCAAAATGTTTGAACTCAAGTATATACTTAATAATTATGCTTCTTAGTTCAGTGTCTTGCCAGCGGTTGAACGTTTCTGGAAATTTTAACCACTTGGCGGCTTTTAAGTGAGTTCAAAGTATCTTGTTTACATTTATGTCTGATTTATATTTCATTGTATAAAAATTGATCTGATCGAACACGCAATGATTCAGCGATGTATTTTGTTCCGAATAGTCTTACGCATTTGTACATGTAGATTTTTGATAGATGTTCCGTAGAATAGACGCATTCCAGTGAACACTTGCGTCGCTGCACTTTGAATTTAATAATTCGGAATACCGTATAAACAATTATATTACTCGCCAGTCAGTGGCGATCGAGTCAGTATAGTTTTGTAGGCCTCACTGACTTCGACAGCTCTCCAGTCGTGCCGAGGCTTAAAGGAACTTCCAAACAGGATATGGATTGGGAAAATTTTGCTTGATTAAACGGCCTCACCGGCCGGAATGTTATTTTCTTTTGCAAAATAATATTAATCTTAACAATAAGCGCTTTCATTGAAAACAACATCGCTTGACGTACCCTTTCCGATGTCGGCGAACAAATTTCGTGTATTTCGCCGGCCTATTTTCCTCTGGATCAAAATAAAGCTTTGTTACACCCTCTGTTATCGAAGAATTCCAATATCTCGTATGTTTGAGGCCGCTCGCCTCATAATATTGGTCCACCTCTAGCGAAGTCTCTTGTCAGCTCTCTTGTTCTCTATATTCCCGCAGCAGTTTGTACAACTATTTACGTCACAGTGTAATATGACACTGGTTTTGGCCGCGCACAAATTGGAGCCACTTTTTAGCGCCAACAACCTAACTTTGGGACCATAAAATAAGCATTTCGCATCGTCCCTAACACTTTAAACCTTTTATTCCAAGGTCTAAAAAAGTGAAACTTTCGATACATCAAAAAATAAATTTCATTTCATAGACACTTTAAAAACGTGCATGAAATGAATTTTCACGCCTAAAGATTATAACGCCTTACGTGGAACAGAAATGGTCATCAGAAGGGATTAGATTACATTGGCATGCTGGAAATTACTAGACCTCCCTCTGAGATATAGGGCAAATTGCCCTATATCTCAGAGGGAGGTCTATCTATTTTTTTGGTTGCTAAGAGCGTCTGGCTCATTATGTTTCTCTTCAGGAGATTGTTATAGTTAAGTTCTGTTATCAAGTTTGAGGTGGAGATTGATATAGTTAAGTTTTGTTGTCAAGTTTCGTTAGCTTTGATTAAGTAAAAAACAAACATTCAATATATATATTTTTTTAAATATTTATTTTATTTTATGTTTTCAAAATGAATTTATTCTATTTAACTAGCAAATTGATGGATTAGTTGATTCTTTACATCATCTGTCTTAGGCTTTACTCATTTTCTAGAATGAATTCTAGTAATGTTAGCCAGAAAAGCAGATATGGTATTATATAAATGAACATTGTTTTAGAGTGGTTTCCATAAACCCGTGAAATATTAGTGTTGAAGGTAAAGAGTAGAAGGTAAGAAAACACAAAAGAGAACAAAGGCATTTATAATAGTAAGTTGTCATACGCTAAAGTGTGTTTCACAGGTTTATGGAAACTACTCTAACGCATTTATTTAATAAAAGTATTATTCGTTATTTGTGCAATTATTGACTTGTATTCAAAGGAAACTTGCCTTTTAGTTGCAAATCTAAATTGGAAAGCATCTTTTCTTTCAAATAATTAAAAATATTCGGTAGCACTTTTTTAATTTTTGGAGCAACTTTTGAGCACCATTTTGATTTTGGAGCACTTTTTAAGCATCTTTTGGGCATTTTTGGGAGCACTTTTTTAGCTTTTTGGGAGCACAATCTGGAAAGGCCTACTACTGTGCTTGGAAATTCTTTAAATCTCCGCTTTGGTGCTGAAATCCGTAAAACGAACCCATCTCTCGCATTGCTAAAAACGTGTATTAATATAGTTCCTCGAAGCAAGATTTTATCCCTGAAAGCTCTTCTTTTTCCACTAAAGCGGCTTCTGAGTATCCCTTAATTAGTATTCCTGTCTTGAGTAGCAAACCACGAAAAAATGCAGGAAAATAACGACTTTAATTTAAACCGTTTTCTCACCTCAGTAAACACAGCAAAACATCAAAGTGTTTTCCCAGCTGACGTGACATTCGGCCGTGTAATCGCGCGAAAAAGAAGCCTCGCTTTGGTTTCAACATGACGTCGTACGCGCATGTTTTGCGACGTCATACGCGCCTGCGAGCTAGTCCTGCGCGACGGAGCTACCTGCGCGACGGCGGAGGGCGGCGGGCACAAGCGCGCCCGCGAAACATTCCGCTAGCCATGACCATGAAAAATGACGGGCTAGGTTCTATGAGTATGGGGCTGCGCAGCCGGGCCTTCGGCCCGGCGAGTGCTCCGCTATTACAAACACCTTTTCACCGAGTTATTTTAACCGGGTTACTAAAAAAAGAACCCAGTTAACTCACCAAGTGCGGCCGCAACCAATGATAACCTACTTTCGTCCCAATCCAGTCACAAACTAGAGAGAAATAGCATCGACCATTACAAAAGGCTTGGTTACTAATGAATGGTAATGATGGCATCGACCGTAAAAAATGGCATCGACCGTTTACGAAAGGGAAATCAGCATCGGCGAGACTTGGTGTTCTTCTTATATACAGACAGAATAGACCTTGTCACGGTTTCTGACGCCATCTTGGTTGGGGGGCAAACACGGCAAAATTTACAGTAAATGTATGGGAAAAATCGGGAGTTTGATACTCGATAATTTGAGGAAGGTTGACATTCTGCAATTTCTATGAATTACAAACTTAAGATACCAGCTAAAAGAGTTTACTTATCAAATTTGAGAAATATAGTCTCACTAAGAAAGCCGCAAATTGAGATTTTCAATTTTCATGTATTTGTCTGTAAAACCGAGCCGCCGTTCGTGGGAAAATTTAGAAGCATTTGTATGAAAAACTAAAAATACAATTTCTCACTTCTCAGCTAACCTGTACCCTTCAAATTTGATCGGCAGGATCTTTTGCTAGGTATCTTTACTTTGTAATTCATAGAAATTGCAGAATGTCAACCTACCTCAAATTATCGAGTATCAAACTCACGATTTTTCCCATACTGATTTACTGTAAATTTTGCCGTGTTTGCCCCCCCAACCAAGATGGCGTCAGAAACCGTGACAAGGTTTATTACTTCGGCGAGATTTGGTGTTCTTCTTATATACAGACAGAATTACTTCGCCATTGATCATCGGCGAGATTTGGTGTTCTTCTTATATACAGACAGAATTAATTACTTCGCCGTTGATCATCGGCGAGATTTGGTGTTCCTCTTATATACTCGCAGACAGAATTACTCCGCCGTTGATCATCGGCGAAATTTGGTGTTCTTCCTACATACAGACAGAATTACTTCGCCGTTGATCATCGGCGAAATTTGGTGTTCCTCTGAAATACAGACAGAATTACTCCGCCGTTGATCATCGGCGAGATTTGGTGTTCTTCCTATATACAGACAGAATTACTTCGCCGATGGTCATCGGCGAAATTTGGTGTTCTTTTTATATACAGACAGAATTACTCCGCCGATGATCATCGGCGAGATTTAGTGTTCTTCTTATATACAGACGGAATCACTTCGCCGATGATCATCGGCGAGATTTGGTGTTCTTATATACAGACGGAATCACTTCGCCGATGATCATCGGCGAAATTTAGTGTTCCTTTTATATACAGACAGAATTACTCCGCCGATGATCATCGGCGAGATTTGGTGTTCTTCTCATATACAGACGGAATCACTTCGCCGATGATCATCGACGAGATTTGGTGTTCTTCTTATATAAAGACAGAATTACTTCGCCGATGATCATCGGCGAGAAGGCAGTTCTAGTAATATTTACATATTAAAAAGTTTGCGTATTTCTTGTCGTTCTGTATAGTGAAACAGTTAGTACATAATATGTGTTTATCTGATCACCGCCTTACCGCTACATAAAAAGTCGTAGAAAAGACTGTTAATTTCTTTCAAGGCATATATGGTGATTTGTTGGAAGGGGGGATAGAATATAAACGAGTTGAGAGGCAATTAAAATCTTCAACACAGTAATTTTGCTAAAAAGGGTTAGTCGACGATAGTTCCAGCTGCTTAAGACGTTTTTTAATTTTTCTAATTTTTCACTGTTATTCAATTCTATGGTTATTTCAGGATTGGTCGATAACCATACACTAAGAGTTTTGACCCTTCCTTTCACCCACTTCGGGTCCCTTTGTGGGTATAGTTTTTCTTCTTTGTTGGCATTGGCGCCAATCCTATTAGACGGAAATTATCCAAGACATCGAGGGAAGATATAAGAGATTCTTTGAGAGCCATTTAGAATTAAAGTGGTGTCATCCGCGTACTGGCTAATTTTTATTTCCTTTCCATTAACGGAAATGCCTTTGACATTCTGTTTTTTTTTTTTCGGATTGCATCAGCTAGAACTTTAACACTGCGAAGAACAAAAATATAGGGGGAGAGGGGGCAGTCTTGCCTTACTCCTCTTTCTAGTTTAAAAAGGTCACTGGCCCATCCATTATTGAGGATGCAGTTTTCTGTGTTAAGGTAGCACATCTTAATCCAGTTATTTAAATAATTAGAGATTGTCTAAAATTGTAATGTTTTAATGTGTTTTTTTTATGAAAGGCCATTCTACTGTATCAAAGGCTTTTTCAAAATCTAGAAAAAGTAAAAGACCAGGGGTCAGTTGCATAAAACTTTACGCCGGACGTAACTTCTAACGTCGGACGTTCAGCCCAGTCAACTCACTATTTTAACGTCAGACATTAGCAGATACATCCGACGTTAAGTTTTATGCAACCGGGCCTAGAGGCTTTAGTTAGCGTTGCGTAATTAATTATGCTATCAATGAGCCTGATATTCTCTCCGATATATCTGTCTTTAAGGAATCCAATTTGATCATTGTCTATCAGATTTGGTAGAATTTTTTTAAGTCTATTCGCAATAGCTTTGGTCGCAGTTTTGTAGTCGCAGTTTAAAAGGGTAATAGGTCGCCAGTTCTTAATAAGGTAAGGTTCTGCGTCTTTTTTGGAATTAATTTAATGATCCCGCGTCTTTGAGAATTACAGATGGCTGTCCTGTCTGGTACGCGAAATTAACGAGTTCACGAGGTAGTCAGACAAGTCATTCCAAAAAAGTGTGTAAAATTCGGCGGTTAGTCCGTCTGAGCCCGGTGTTTTGTCTGATTCTGTACTTTTTAATGCTTGTAAACATACACCGAATGCAAATATGGCCGTTCAACAATTTTTTGTTTGGACAGGTTCTCAAGAAAAGAAAAGAAATTGAATAATGATAAAGATCAGATCAAAACAAGTCATTGTGTGCATTTTCAAGGCCATATTCTTATTTTAGGAGAAGTTATAGGCAATCAAATTTTGGGAAAAACATGAAAGCGAGGCTAGTCAGGATAGAATGTCTTTTCTCATACAAATGCTTAAAATTTCAGTGAGCCATAACTTTGCAACGTACCGTTAAACCAAAAACACTCAAACTTTGCAAGATGATACACTTAGCAGCACTTCTTTACGTGATATCATTAATTTATCTGAAAACTTGGCCAAACAAAAAATTGCCTGGCGGCCATATTTGCATCCGGTGTATTCTGCTTTGGTTAACTGTCCTTCACAGAACACTTGCTCGTCATAATTCAGCGATTTAGTGTTATTCTCTTCAAAAAACATGTCATTTACATCAATGTCATTAGAATTTGTGTGAGAACTATATAGATTTGTATAAAAAGATTCGCACTGACTTAGGATTTCTATGTCTGTAGTTACTATTTCACCATCATTAATTTTTAGCTGACTTATAACTCCCTCTTTATAATCATTATGTCTTTTTTCCAGATTTAGGAAATATTTTATATTTCTTTCTCCTTCATTGTACCATCTACATTTTGACCTCAAGATTGCACCTTTTGTACGGTACTCTATTATTTTTTCTAATTCTGCTTTTTTTCCTTTCTAATTCTCTAAACATCTCTTGTTTTGCAGTTTCATTTTCGCGCGTAGTGTCGATTATTATTTGCAATCTATTTATTGCTTTTTCTAGCTTTTCTTCCCGTTTTAAGTGGCAGTCCCGCTAAAAGCGGTCCACTCGATTTCGCGACCAAAAATAGTTTCCCTTCATTTTTTGCTGGTGAAAAGGCTTTGGTACACATGTATGAAATACACAATTCTTTTTTTCAAATTCTTTATTTTCGCCCTGCTACAAGCAAGAAACGAATTCAGGCCGTCTCGGCCTTTTCGACGGTGATCGGA
Organism: Dendrophyllia cribrosa; assembly: GCA_024195265.1. Taxonomy (NCBI): domain Eukaryota; kingdom Metazoa; phylum Cnidaria; class Anthozoa; order Scleractinia; family Dendrophylliidae; genus Dendrophyllia; species Dendrophyllia cribrosa. The sequence goes on from JAJLRJ010000002.1 coordinate 56,092,257, forward strand.
AGACTAAAATTGATGATTTTTGGGAGGCGCTCTATGCAAAAACAAATGCAGTTGAAGACATTTTGTTTAGGTCATGTTTCTAAGCTAAACTAGAGTAGTTTACAGACAAAGTGTAAAAAATTTCAATAAAATGTTAAGCAAGCTGAGACAACTTAAAGACAACCCACTCTGAAGCCTATATTCAGACACTGAAAATGGGGCAAGAACGAGGGAAAATTTCTCAAACGTTGCGGCCTAAACTTGGTTTTAAAACCACGTCACAATAAAGTTCTTACCTTATTTTATCGAGTTATAAGCTCAAACGTGTGGGTATCCTCCGGGATCGCAAGCGAAAAGAGATTATAATCAGCCATTGACAGTGTGTTTACATAATTATCGGTCGTGCCAAAGGTCATTTGCATTACTCTTCGGCTCTTCCAAAATGTTTCTATTGAGGCTTGAATTCGATTGTAGTTCTCCAAGATAAATGTCGACAGCTTCTTTAATACTTCTGCGTCAGAATTAGATCGAGAACAGATGTAAAAGTTACAATAAGTTGAATAATCTTCATGGCGGCGACACATTCCGGGCTCGACAAAGCAAACAACGAGGCCTTTTAGCATGTTTCGGAGAAATCTTCATTAAAATCAGTACTTGATCCAAATTCTCTGCTCCAGTAACGAGTATTAAAGGTTTTCCACGTCCTTACAATAAAAAGAAAGTCAAAGTTTATTCTGATCCACGATTTTATACTGTTGAAATTCACCCGTGGCGGAACCTTAACTTGACCGTGGCATGCAAATATCGTATAATTTGAAAAAAATTAACGACAACCAGAAGTTTCACTGCGATACGTGAAATACTCACCGGTGAGAGATTGAAATATATGAATAACTTGAGTTTAAGATTCGTTTTTAAGGGCTACTCGCCAAGCGACAGCAAAAAGATTTTTCGCTTGAAAATGTGTAGATCCGTTACAAGGTCTTCGAGCACGTGTCTTGTCATAACTTGTCACACAATGTTATCAAGGTCGCGTGACAATGGATACGCACATTTTGAAGCTAAGAAACCTTTCTGCTGTCGCTTGGCGAGAAGCCCTTAAAAACGAATCTGAAACTCAAGTTATTCATATATTTCAACCTCTCACCGGTGAGTAGTTCATGTATCGCAGTGAAATTTCTGGTTGTCGTTGATTTTTTTTTCAAATTATATCTACAGTATTTACATGCCATGGTCAAGTTTAGTTTCTACCACGGGTGAATTTCAACAGTATAAAATCGTGGATAAGAATAAACTGTGACTTTCTTTTTATTGTAGGGACGTGGAAAACCTTTAATACTCGTTACTGGAGCAGAGAATTTGGATCAAGTACTGATTTTAATGAAGATTTCTCCGAAACATGCTAAAAGGCCTCGTTGTTTGCTTTGTCGAGCGCGGAACGTGTCGCCGCCATGAAGATTATTCAACTTATTATAACTTTTACATCTGTTCTCGATCTAATTCTGACGCAGAAGTATTAAAGAAGCTGTCGACATTTATCTTGGAGAACCACAATCGAATTCAAGCCTCAATAGAAACATTTTGGAAGAGCCGAAGAGTAATGCAAATGACCTTTGGCACGACCGATAATTATGTAAACACACTGTCAATGGCTGATTATAATCTCTTCTCGCTTGCGATCCCGGAGGATACCCACACGTTTGAGCTTATAACTCGATAAAATAAGGTAAGAACTTTACTGTGACGTGGTTTTAAAACCAAGTTTAGGCCGCAACGTTTGAGAAATTTTCCCTCGTTCTTGCCCCATTTTCAGTGTCTGAATATAGGCTTCAGAGTGGGTTGTCTTTAAGTTGCCTCAGCTTGCTTAACATTTTATTGAAATTTTTTACACTTTGTCTGTAAACTACTCTAGTTTAGCTTAGAAACATGACCTAAACAAGATGTCTTCAACTGCATTTGTTTCTGCGTAGAGCGCCTCTCAAAAACCATCAATTTTAGTCTTCCGATCACCGTCGAAAAGGCCGAGACGGCCTGAATTCGTTTTTTGCTCGTAGCAGGGCGAAAATAAAGAATTTGAAAAAAAGAATTGTGTATTTCATACATGTGTACCAAAGCCTTTTCACCAGCAAAAAATAAAGGGAAACTATTTTTGGTCGCGAAATCGAGTGGACCGCTTTTAGCGGGACTGCCACTTAACATTTTAGCCTTCTTAGTAGGAGCATATCTGATTGACTGCTCTCGTACTTTCAATTTTATCATCTCCCACAGTAACGCATGGGCGGGTTCGTTGTGTCATCATTTTGGTATTCTTCTTCAACAGCTTGGATTGTTGATTTTTTTTGGTTTGCATATTCAATTTCAGTCAAAAGAGAAGTATTCAGTTTCCAAAAAGCCAGGTCCTCTTGGATTCGAGTGCACAGCTATACTAATATCGATCATTGAATGGTCTCAGTGTTTTGTAACCTGTTGAGATATCGGAATGCGTGACATTACACATTAAACTTTGGCTAACGAGAAAGAAATCTAGTCGGTATTGGATTCCTGGTTTCCTGCGGCGCCAAGTATATCTTGGGGGGTCGGGATACAATACTCTCCATGCATCAATTAGATCTCAATATGCCATAAATTCCCTGACTACTTTTACTGACTTGTTGTGTGTTTTTGCAACACCGCCTTTCTCATCTTTGTCTAGATCAAATTTTAAATTAAAATCGCCACCAATAATTATTTCTTCACATTTGAAATCTAATAAATATTCAAAGAAGCCTTCAAAGAAAGTCGGGTCATCATTATTGGGAGCATAAATAGTGGCCAGAGTTATATGTTTTTGTTTGGTGTTGATGTTACAAATAATAAATCTCCCATTTGGATCATGGCATACACGTTGCATTTCAAAATCAAAGGTATTGTTTAATAGAATGCCAACTCCTGCTTTAGCACCTGTGCAGCAAATAAAAAAAAAGGATTTGTAACCCCATTCTGCCGACCACAGTGGTGTTATGTTTTCACAACAATGCCTTTGGACTTCTTGTAAGAGATAGATAGTTGTTTTTTTTTGCTCTAAGCCAAGAGAACATTTCTCTTCTTTTTAGCATGTCGCCCATGCCTCTTACATTAAGCGAGCATATTTTAAGATTCATTTGTCTTGAAAGTTTTCTGAATCAAAGATGTTAAAACAAGCATCGTTTTATGTGCAATGGCTTTGAAAATCACGTGGTTGTGGGGGTTTAGCGGTAAACATAAAAAAAATGTGAAAAGTTGACACTTACATGGACCGCGTTCATGCATAACTTCCATAAAACTAAACAAAACTAACACATATTTACAACAGAAAAAGTCGAGAAACAAAAAAGACTGCTGAAAGGTAATTGACATACTAATACAGACACGAAATAAAAGGAAATCTGTAGAGACTATAATTATCTTGTTTACGAAAAGACCCAAAAAGTTATTTTCAATTGGTGTTTTCGCACTGAGAAAGGATCGCATGTATGGTTAAGTGCTCCATCGTCAATTGGCAAACAAAGAGTGATTATGCGTATGCTATTTAAAATAATCCTTATTAGTGTCAAATCTTTTAGATGTATATGACAATGTTTGAAAAGAAAAAAGGAAAAAAATAGCATAATTGCTCTCAAAATATTCACTGTTGGCGGGAACAAATTTGCCGTTTACATAAAGTTTATCGGGGTAGTTTTTACTAAAATATGCTGTCAGACCACCATTTTTTAGAGCCTCCTTTTAAGGAAAAAAGTTTAAAAGTTTAAAAGTTTATCTATCTTTGGGTTTCTCAAATCGTTCAATTCCTTCGGCATATCTTCAAAGACGCTAAAATCCTTACCCTTCAAATTCTTCCTGGCTTGGTCCAGAACTTCTTCGCGGTCGCGATATCTAAGAAATCTTGCGATGATAGGCCGTGATCCGTTAGTTTTGTTCATCCCAAGTCGTGTACCCTTTGAAACTCATACTTGTCGCGTGGGTTTCGAATTTGCAGCTCCTGCTCTATGAAGCTAAATAACACTTCTTCGGTATTTTCTTTCTCCTGTCGGTTCTCTACTCGATCTTTATCCTGAGGTGGCTGGGATTGTTCCTCAATGCCAAGCAAACTAACAGCAAGTTCTCTCTTCGGCTATAATGTTCCTGATTCGGCGGCATTTTGGAGGTTATCCGCTTCAAATTTGGCTGCTTTGAGGTACCTTTTCAAATCGGAGATATCTGAACCGTTGAAATAAACGCTGTCCTCAAGTTCCTCTAACGTTTTTCAGCTTTGTTGGATTTTCTTTTCATCTCTTTAACCTCTCTGTCAAGGTTAGCTACATTTTTCTCTATGTTAGCAATTACCGCAATAACATTCTCCAACCTGCTTTCAATGATATCTAGCTTTGACAACTTCGCGAGGATCATATCTGTCTTCTTCTCCATACATCGTCCGCCATTTCGGGCTCTTCAAGGACTTCGCCGCCTGTTTCGCTTAATATCGATTCGTTCTGTAAATCTCGTGGCCTCCTCTCTTCGGGACTATTACCACTTTCAGTCGACGATTCAGATCCTGTTTTTCTCTACACAGACATTGATTAAACGCTTTAAAATTGCCAAAACACTGTGGAGCACCGAGCCGCACGTCTTATTCGCTCTTCATTCTCCCCAGTCGCCCTGGATTGTTACGAACGCGACTTTTGTCTTTGAATTTTGTTTCTTAGTAAACCGTCTTTTAAGCCAATTTGTCTTAACATACCCTGGATTTTACAATAAATTAATTTTAATTTCCCACGTTATTTCTACTTTAAATTTGATGCATTAAAGACGAACGAGTGTTTATATAACGACCCGTTCACAAAATTTCAAAAAAAAAAAACTTTTTGCTAGGCAGCGCGCCGGCAAGTGATGTTCCAGAACTCCAAAAACTATTCAGTTGAATTTTGCGGAAAATCTTAGCACCGTCAATACGAACATTTATATCAATAAATTTGAAAATCATATTTTAAATTACATCGCAACTACTTGAATGAGCCATCACAACGTTAGAAGATGTAATTAAAATTAGTGTGCCAACAATCGCTTTTTTTTTACGGACGCTGGTCACCTAGCTGTCGAGCCATCACAGCGATATATCTTAACTAGTACATTTTCCCCATAAAACCGGATGTCTTGACATTGGTAGATTTTTTTTTTCCATTTTTTGTTTTCCCTCATTTTTTGTATTCAATTCAGTTTTTTTCTTTGCTTAGTGAGCTTTGGGAATTATAGGCAAATTGAGCATCTGAAGTTTTGAATTATATCATAATTGGCGAAATATTAATATAAAACCAATTTGGTCTTAACCAGTAGTACAGTCAGTCACCTCGGTCCTGAAATACAACAGGCCAATCCTCCCAAGTACAAAACTGAACGGCTATAATAAAGTATTTAGGTATGTGAAACTTGGATCAATTTGCAACCATAGCACACAGCATACTTCTGTACTGTCAAAACTAATATTTTTTTACTGACGCACTGAAGTTTACGTCACATCAAGTAAAGAGTTCGGAATTCTCTATTGTGTAGCATTTATTAAGTTTGTCCGTTTTTTTAATTGCAGAAGACACCGTGTGTCAATATTGTTCTTGCACTGTAACATTAAAAGGCGAAGTTGTAAACTGCACTGACAAAAATTTGTCTGCAGTACCTAGAGGTTTTCCAGTATCTTCTTATAAGTTGTAAGTATAACATACCATACACAGAACAGGGAAAAAGATCAAATTTGCGATAGAAGACAAGCCGGATTCTCTGGAAAAATGAACCCTTTCACTCCCAGAGTAATATTAGAGACATGCAATTAAGTTAATTCTAACTTTTGAGTCTGTTGACGAAATCTTATGGTGTCATCATTCAAATAAATCCTCTCTGGCGGCAGTACTTTTGCATGGTACCATACTTTTTCAATATTTTAGAAAATTAAATTTGGGATTCTTCTTGAATTTTGATGTTTTTTTTTGTTTTTACGTACTTTTGGGAGTTAAAGGGTTAATTGTCCACAATTATATTAAGAACAGAAAAAAACATGCTCCACTGATTAGCTTGTTTTCGGGTTTCACTTTCCATTTATTCGTCCCGAAAATGGCAGGACTTATTCGCCAGTCGGAAACTGATTACCATCCCTCAGAGAAATTAACCCTCGGAGGCACACGCAGACTTATATCTCCATCGTGGTACAAGGAAGAAAATCGGAGAAAACTTTAATGAGGGGCATCCTTCCCAAGAGGTAAACTTCTTGATCAAATGACAGCTGTGTATGTGGTTCCGGCTGAACATTTGTTATCGAGTCAAGTCGATAACAAAAACGTTAAATCGGCCGAGAGATCCGTATAGACAAAAAGAACGATCTAAACTACTTTTAAAGAAAATATATTTCTATATGCTTTGTTTCCCGACTTGTGACAAAAGAGAAGATTCTTACAACATTTCATTTTGTTTTCTCCGCAGATATTTAAACAAAAACAACCTGACAGAAATTTCAGGGGACGACTTTTGGAATTTAGCAAACCTAACTATACTGTAAGTACGTATATACTTACTACATGTTTGGTTTAAAAAACATAGGTAAATATCCTTATCAACACTGATTTCATACAGACATCTGGAACATAACAACATAAGCCACATAGAGTTGGGGAGCTTCAAATATCTTACTCTTTTGGAAGAACTGTGAGTACATTCAAATTATAGAAATCCATTTTGTTTACATATAGAAATAATGTAAAAAGATATGTTGCATTTTTATATTCATGTAGTGATTGACCTTTTTTTATAGCGCAGCTAAATGAAAGTAGGTAGAAGCCAATGATTGAGATAATACATTATTTACCAATTTGACTGCCTCAATTTTTAATTTCAACTACTTCTACGATGAACAAAGAAGCAAATAAACCACATTCGCTTGGGAAATGAGGCCCGCTCCAAGTACCGGGCAAACACTTTAATAATCTTTGCCAAGACGTAATTTAGTAATTAGCTTAACTGAGTTAAAGACATAAACGAAATGAACAAACATCATCGAAAAGACTAATTTACGAGCAGTGTCAGGGAAGCCGGTTAAAACCCACATAACCCTCTTTGGGGAACGGGAAACCTGGGTGGAGACCAAGACACAAACTCGGGCCCTCCACTGACCTAGATATCCATACTTCTAGTTACTTCTAACATTTCAGCTTGCGAACGTTGTACATAGCGCCTCTTTGAACAAAGATTACGCCATCCCGCGTGTCTATCTACCAATTCAGGGTCACTCAGTTTACAATATATGTAAACAATAATCATTAACATCACAAGCAAAAGGAGACAAATACTTCCTGAATTCGTCACGAATAGTTGAATAACGACTTGTGATAAGAAGAACCTTTGTTACTCCTTACAATTCTGTGCAAAATCGGAAACTGAAAAGAATCCTATAGAGTACGGCAATAAATCAATAATTCTCTCAGTGATAGCCACTGGGCATAAAATCTTGTGAGACTTAGCAATTACAGAAGTGTGGCCCTCACGAAATTGATCCTTTTGATCCTTTGTGGAACAAAAACTGACATTCTAATATCAGAGATCGATATATCCTTAACCTTAATATCTAGTAATTTGGAAATGCAAAAAAGTCCGGCATATTCAACTCGATATATAATAACACAAACAAGAAGCGAATTTCTGCAAGGGATGCGGAGACAGTGTATAAGCCTGAGCAATTCTGACAACAGTCTCTAAATCCAAGGGTTTCTTGGGCTGGACCGGTCTTGACAATTTCCTCTCAGCTCCTTCAGCGGCTGCAACGACTGTCAGATGAATGGTCGGCAATTCCAATCCAGCTAGCCTGTGGCCCCATCGAATACCATACAAAGCAGAATCAATGAAGCTACCACCAGAATCATTCTCCAAGGCACCTTCGGTCACCTCCAAAAGGTACAATGCCACATGCAATGCTCGGCAGGGATATAAGGTACTCCATGTTTAGAATGAGCCTAACGGCGCCAACGACTCCAGCCGTAAGAGTATTTGGATACAGTGTTTGGAGCATTTGAAGCAAGAACCAAGTCCAAAAGCTACGGCACTCGCAATGACAGATTCGGATCGGTCAGACTGTGAGCCATCTCCCAAACACCAACATGACTGATATCTAGAAGACAAACAACAAATTAGTCCCCAGTTAAACAAAATGAAATATAGGGAACAGACAAAATGAAACCATACTGATACCAGCTGAGTAAAATGATACCAGCTGAGTAAAAAATAACGACGCTTGCTCAAACTGGAAGGAATAAACGGAAATCGAACTAAACACCTCCTTCAAAAAGGAAGCTACAACTGTATAAACGCTCGTCAAACCCGAATCAGTCTTCGACTTAAATGGGAGATATAACCACCGACAAATTAGACTCTGAATCCCAATGAGAGTAGCAAAACACTCGTCAAACTGATACCTCAACCTAAATGGAAGGTATGAACGCACACTAAGCTTGACCGTCGACCTAAATGGGAGGTATGAACGCCCTTAACTAGGCTCTGGATCTCAAAGAGAGTAGCAAATGCTCACCAAATTGATACATCGAACTAAATCAGGAAGGTATTTATTTATTGCGCACTCAACTTAACCTCAACCTAAATGAAAGGTATGAACACACTGAAAAAACCTAAGCCTCAACCTAAATGGGAGATAGAAAACGCGAACAACTAATCAAGCACGGGCGGATCCAGGAAATCTATAAAGAGGGGGCCGGAGTAATTTTTATAGTGACAATATGGCCGCGCCAGCGCCCATCAGGAGCGCCGAAGGCGTGACAATCTAGGGGGGTTCGGGGCATGCCCCCCCGAAAAATTTTGATAATTGGAGTACTCGGAGATGCAATCTGGTGCATTCTGGACGCCTAAATTCAGCAATTGCTTGGATTCCATATTGAACAAGAAATGCTGAAATATTTAATAAAATATAGGTGTGGTTGTCAAAGAAGTACAATAAACACTTTTAAAATGATGCGTGTTTTGATGAATGACATGACCTTTTCCAACTTAACAATAATATTAAATCAAACATGAGCCGCAGCAATTGCGGCGAGAGCGCAACCTCGCGCCAAAGCAGCAACATTTTCCCCCGGAAAATTGATGCTATACTGCATGCATTCTGGGAACATTTGTAACCAAAAATGAAGGCTTCGGATGACAGATTTTAAGATAATTTTTCAAAAAAAAAAATAAACAAACGAAATATCCCGTGGAAATGACTTTAAGAAGAGTCACTGCAGGGGTTAATTAATGTCATCCTTCTCTGGTTACCGCTTGGCATAGTCATCAACAATAGACCAATTCCGATATATTAAAATTCATACTTGGCTCCGAGGCTTAGGGGAATAAAACAAAAGAAATAAATTATTCATACCTGAACCTCGATGTGATTTCTTTTGTTTTATTTCCCTAAGCCTCGGAGCCAAGTATGAATTTTAATATATCGGAATTGGTCTATTGCACCATAATCTAAAGCTACAAAGAGCAGCAACAGTGCGTTGAGGCGGTCTTCTCTCATGGTGCTTCTGTAAACATTCTTGAAACTTGTTTATAAATGCGGGTTGATTCGAACAACGCTTGATAATGTTCATATTGATAATAAAGGAAATATATCTCAGGCAATAAAGCAAAAGCTGCAAAATACCATCTGACAGACGTTGCTAACTAAAATATTAAAAAAATTATAATAATCCCAGGCAAAAGGGGGGGCCGCGGCCCCCTCGGCCCACCCCTAAATCCGCCCCTGCCAAGAACAAAACATGAAGAGTATATCAACGAAAATCAATGCGCAAAGCCAACATATTGAAAGACGGACAGCGACAAATACTGAAGGTTTTTCTCCGATACACCACTTGCTGACCAGGGCCCTCAATTAGCAAATCCGGTAATCTGGGGAAAGCCACGAATTCTTTGACAAAAGACGCAAACTGAGATGGACTGTCATATACAAGAAAGGCCAAAACGAACTGGAAGAATTGTGTGTCCCAACCCCCTTATGGGAGCGCAAATGCTTAATTGCAGCAATGACGAGATGCACAGGCGGACACAACCAATTATTGTCCGCGCTCCAATCTTGAGCTAACACATCTACCGCGGAACAACCGGGCGAAAAATACTTGGAGATGAACCTCGCTACTTGAGAATTGAAATCAGATGAGAAGCGATCCACAGAATAGGGACCCCTGCATTTCGCGTCCAGCATCTGGAAAACAGAACGATTTAAACTCCAGTCATCCCTGTCGACAAACCTGCTAAGCAGATCCGCGCGATCATTCTCCTCGCGGGGCAACCACTGTGAAGCTAATGAAATGCCAAATGTTAAACACAAAACAAAAATATCAACAGCGATCGTCTGCAAATGAGGCTTGGGGCTACCGACCGTGAGAATACGCAAGGCACCCATATTGTCAACAAAGACTTTAACTTTTCGATGATTCAACTTCTCGGCATAACACTTTAGGACGTAACATACAGCTTTTAACTCCCGATATGTCGAACTAGTGCCAAAATCAGAAGGTTCAAACATACCCTGTTACGCCACAAAATGTAATAATTGACGCAAAATGTAATAGTAACCCAAAATGTAATAACTTTTGACGCAAAATGTAATAGTAACCCAAAATGTAATAACTTTTGACGCAAAATGTAATAAACTCGGTAACCCAAAATGTAATAACTTTTGACGCAAAATGTAATAAACTAAAGTAACGCAAAATGTAATAAATTTGACGCAAAATGTAATAACTTCAGTTTTACAAACGCCACGTATCAATCAAGTTGTACACGTTATCCATGACGTAACTAGATCGAAAATCGCTAATATCTCCGTTTCAATTATACAAGTAAAGGTATTAATCAGAAACACTTGGCAACCATATTCAAGAGAGTAAGAAGCCCCTTCCAGCAAAGTATAAGTTGGATATCGAGCGTTTGCCGAGCCGTATGAAGATAAACCTGGAACCTTCGAAGTAACGAACAGAAAGCTATATCAAAATGGCTCCAAAAGAATTAAAAACGGCAATAAAAATAACACCAAACACAATTAAAGTTCACGTTGTGTCCTTCTATGCATATAGTAACGTCTGCGAAATCGAAATCTCTGAGCTTTCCGGAGAGAGGGGGGTGAATCGGTCTACGGATCGGAGGATTGCGGATTCAGAGCAAAATTTTAACGGATTTTGGGATCATGTACTGCAAATGCAGCAGATTTATCCGTATTTGGGCTCCAGATTTTGGTTTTTGCTGATTATAATTAAAGTTCAGGTGGTGGATTCCAACCCTCTTTAGAAATTTGGTTTGCTAAAACACAATCTCATATAAGGCTGCTATGAAATAATTCGTGGTTTCGGATTTGTGAATTTTATTTTTGTGGATCGCTGGATTCAAGTACAAATTGATAAGGGATCGGCGGATTTGCGTACCCTTATTCACCCCGTTCCTGATTAGAAATAGAGCCCACATTCGTGGCAGTTATTCTCGTTTGTCTGTGTTGCGAAATGACTCGAAACCAAGTGAAAGGTATTTAAGTCAACAGGTAAACCCGTCTCGCGGTTAACATCGCCCGTGACGCAGTCTAGGTTAACAAACATAGATCAATAAACCGGCTGAAACAAAATGGCTGGCTGTTTTTCATAAAGTCAATTTACTGGAAGAAATAAGTTTTTATACATGCGATCCTTGTTCCTTTTTTCCACAAAATGTTGTGTTGGTGTTGACTTGTATAATAAAACGGAAATAGTCGATCTAGTCACCTGATCGATGACGTGTACAATAGGTGGCGTTTTTTGTTTCCAAGTATAGATGTTCATATGGGTACTGCCCCATTGAGCTAGGACAAAACTGAAGTTATTACATTTTGCGTCAAATTTATTACATTTTGCGTTACTTTAGTTTATTACAATTTGCGTCAAAAGTTATTACATTTTGGGTTACCGAGTTTATTACATTTTGCGTCAAAAGTTATTACATTTTGGGTTACTATTACATTTTGCGTCAAAAGTTATTACATTTTGGGTTACTATTACATTTTGCGTCAATTATTACATTTTGTGGCGTAACATACCCCGAACCGGTTCACCATCCAACGTAGCTAATTAGCCGCCGAACGCAAAGTCGCTAGCATTGGTGTAAATAGTTGAACTGGCAGAAAACACACCATTAACAGAATAACCATTGAAAGAATCTAAAATAATTTATGCTGTAGCTAAAACTTCAGCTCTTGTAATAAGGGCTCTGATAAAACAAACGAAGCATCCCAAGCTGGCCTAGACTGGAGGAAAAAATGCATTTGCCTCGTAAATAGACGAGCAATAGGACCGACCGCTAAGGTTAAAGAAATAATGAACCCGGCCAGGCGTGCCAACTCCCTGTAGGAAGCAGAGCTTCAACTTCGCAAGTTTGGACTCCGGAATCTGAAAAATGTGCTGAATAGTGTTGATCAGAAAACCCAGCCATTCACCGATCTGAACAGGCTACTGCTCCCGATGTGATTTGTTCTCGTTTTCAACGAAACCGGCTGACGATAAATCCGAACGTTGAACAAGGCTAGCTGCACGAAAAGAAACACAATCGCGCTGACCCGAAATACCGTCATCCAAATAAACAAAACAGTTATGTGACATAAGCCGCCATCTCTTAACCAAGGGACGCAAAAGTTTGGTAAAACAAAAGCATGCTGTACTGAGACCGAAGGGCAGAACAGGAAAAGTGAAATATGTAACAACTCCGTAGAAAGTCCACGCGAAACCCAAACACTGTACGTTGGTGAGGACGAAAAATGTCTTCATGGTGATATCCAGACTTGAGATCCCATGTAAAAAAACAAAACAAAAACCCTTGTTCGAAAATTTCACTTAGAGAACGCAAATCTTCATAGCCTGCGAAATTTCGGTTTCACTAAGTACTTATTAACCTCGCGCAGGTCTGTGATAAGACGAAGCTTCTTGCCTTCGGTAACCGTAATTGGATTTACGCAGTGCGAAGGAAAACTATGCTTTTCGATCAGCTGCTTATATTATCCAATAAGTCGAGAATCGCTGCATCAACAAAATCAACATTCCTCAACGCTGAACGATTGTTTGAAAGAAAACAACGAGGTGGAAATTCAAGGAACGGTATGCTATAACCCTGTTTGACGACATTTGATCAATAATTCGGCGGTTTCCTCATCGGAATCCGAAGCATCACATTTGTCCGAATTCAGTCATTGGCGACGATCGCCGGCTTTGCCAGTACAATTGGAGACCAAGTGACCGTACTCCCAGCACTAAAAACAAAAGAAAGGCAAATATAAAATGAATGCATATAAAAGGTATCGAAGTGCTAAATTATAGCGATAATAAAACTAAGATCGGAACAAACAGCCAGAATATAAAAGTGCCCTTGAAATCTAAGGTTACTCGCACATATAAAAGTAAAGTTTTTAGCGTGGTACACGTACTGGAGCGACAGTGACTAACAGAATACATTAACGACTATATATACCATAGCGAAACAATAGTTAATTAACTAGCAACAAAAAATGCTATAACAAGCTTACACATGCCAATGGAATAACGCGTAGAAAGTCATTATCTCCTTAACTGCGTACCGGAGATAATTTGCATTCTACGCTGAACTAAGAAGCAAATAAACCATATTCGCTTGGAGAATGAGGCCTGCTCCAAGTACCAGGCAAAAGCCAAAGAGTGAAACAAAGCTAGTTAGAGAACAAGAAGTAAAATTAAAAGTTATCTTAAAACAAGGCCCAATCTGACGAGAAGGCTGCGAACCACGCGCATAAGGGCCACGACCATACTGATCCGTCTGCTGTCCTGTACTGAAAGGCTGGTTGCCGCGATAATTAGAAGGCGCTTCTTTCTGGACTCCCTAACTTTTCTCTCCGCCCTCCTTTCGGAACGGAAAAGCCTCTTTTCGTCTTCTGAGTTAGACGCAAGCTCGTCCGAGAGGTATTCCTACACCGTCCCCCAACTGTACTCACTCTTATCCGCTATTTTAATAACTTTCATCCTTTTCGAAACTAAAGCAATACCTTCATCAATGAAACTCTTAGCTTTGGCAATGATGTTACTATTGAGCGCGTCTTTCGCTGACTCTAACGTTTCCATAACCGCCTCGGCGTGCTCAAATTGCTGTTGATTCCCGTTGCTCTTGAAAACATAACGGTCACGTCTCGCACGTTAACCGCAGCTTCGACCGACAAGGAGTTTTCTTCGACGAATCTAGACTTAAAGCTGTTGAAACGGGCGTCGATCAAGGTTGACAAATCGCGCGAAACCGCTGACATGGAGTCAGCGACGGCCTTCGAAACTGCGGCTTGGAAGTCGCCCGGAAAAAAAGGACGAAGAAGAACCAGAACCACCGGCAGGATCCGTCATGTTTAAAGATTGGTTATCGAGATTGGTTAGGTTCCCAAAACAAAAAATAAGTTTGTAGCCTGGTACACGTACTGGAGTGAGAGTGACTAACAGAATACATTAACGACTATATATACCATAGCGAAACAGTAATTAACTAGCAACAAAAAATGCTATAACAAGCTTACACATGCCAATGGAATTAATTAATTAATTAACTGCGTACCGGAGATAGTTTGCATTGGATCCATGCAGTGAATCAAACAGACACTTGTTTATTTTAATGGTGAAGGATTTACTTATTATAAAAAAAAGTATTTAAACGATAATCAGTGAAAAAGGTCAATACTTTAGACATTTCCTGGCATTAATGGCCGACCATCGCTCATTATTTACGTCAACTGAGACCAGAAATAATCTCCACTATCCGGACGATTATGAAACATGCATGAATTTTTTGCCAGCTATAAAAAGAGAAATATAATACGTACAAAACCCACTTCTAAAATCACCAACTTTTGTTAAAGACATTTAAGCCACAACAAGATAAAGAACTTGGAGTCAGGGGTTTTTGACAATGTTTTCATGTTGAAAAGACTGTAAGTATTTTAAAGAGTGGGTGTTTTCGGTTTAAGTTGTTGAAATAATTTTTGGTCTAATTTGTTAGACATCCATATGACATACGTCGGCGTTTAAAAATAATGGAATATATGAACACTTTTTAGCCAATTGAATCGAAAAACGTAGGTCTAGCGCTCTTTGAGAACTTGATGCAATAGAATTACCGTAAAGCCTTTTAAGGCACGGCATTCATGGAAAGCAGCTTTCAGTTTAGATTTAAGTCCATCGGTATCATATATATTAGATTTTAGTGTTGTTGCATAAACTTTTAGTATTTACTTTATTCAATATGGAATATGGCTGAATAAAGAATAAAGAATATCTATCTATCCATCCATCCATCCATCCATCCATCCATCCATCCATCCATCCATTCATCCATCCATCCATCCATCCGTCCATCCATCTGTCCATCCGTCCGTCCGTCCATCCGTCCGTCCGTCCGTCCGTCCGTCCGTCCATCCATCCATCCATCAATCCGTCCGTCCGTCCGTCCATCCATCCATCGATCCTCCGTCCATCCATCCATCCATCCATCCATCAATCTATCTAATCTATCCATCCATCCATCCATACATCCATCCATCCATCCATCCATCCATCCAATCTATCTAATCTATCCATCCATCTATCCATCCATCCATCCATCCATCCATCCATCCATCCATCCATCCATCCATCCATCCATCCATCCATCCATCCATCCATCCATCCATCCATCCATCCACCCATCCAATCTATCTAATCTATCTATTACACCGCCGGCAAGTAGGAAATAGTTTTCAGGCCAGAAATCAATCATCGACTTAGTCCATCATGCGTTAATCAATCAATCAAATAATCATCAATCAATTAATCAATCTATCCGTGTATCAATCCATCAATCCATCATTCTATCAATCAATCAATCAATCAATCAATCAATCATCAATCAATCAATCCATCAATCCTTCAATCCCTCAATCCCTCAATCAATCAATCAATCAATCAATAAATCAATCCATCAATCAGTCAATCAATCAATCCATCCATCCAATCAGCCATCAATCAATCAACCATTCAATCATTCAACCAACCAATCAATATTTTTTCTTAAACTTCATTTATTTTAGGTATCTTGACGACAACAACATTGCACGTATCACACCTGGAACCTTTCAAGACTTGGAGTCACTAGTAGTCTTGTGAGCGTGGAAATATTTCAAATAACTTTGTATTTATTTTTGTTTCAAACCATCATTTTCTTGTGAAACATGTTTGATTCTTTGAAAACAGGTCTCTTCCAAAAAACAACATTTCAGAACTTCTTAATGGCACATTCCATGGTTTAGATTCTTTAATTACATTGTGAGTATCCTAAAGCACATTAATTTTTGTTTTAAAATTATTTTCCTATGGCTATCGTACATAATCAACAACATCGCTAACATTCACGTCCAGGGAGAATGCTTTCAGAATCTGATGTGCTTATTTCATAGACTGCAGTGCAGGCGCCTTTTGGTGGGCGAGTACTGATTTTTATAATTTGTTTAGTGTGTGGCCACCATTTTCGTTTCGAAAAATCGCCGGGGCTAGGAGAAATGAAAAAGGGCAGGACTTCCGCGTTCTTTGACGCGCGCCAGGCCACAGTTTAACTCAGCGATCGTTAGCCACCAAAATACGCCTGCAATGTGATCATGTTGGGAAGACTGTAAGTATTTTAACGAGTGAGCGTTTTTCGGTCTAAGTTGTGGAAATCATTTTTGGTCCAATTTGTTAGACATCCATATGACATACGGCTGAATGGTCTTCGGCTTTTTAAGTCGTAAATACGACTTATTGCGGTTACTGGAGAAAAGTCACTCGCTCATCGTAAACCATTGTTAACCTGGAAAACGTATATTAAATTTATATTAATGTTACAGTTCGGTAATAGCATACATGGAGTAAATGGGAGTAAACCAAGTCCGCCATTACGGCCGTTGTGTTTACGAATGCTCGATGAGCTGAAACGTCGGTTTGGGAAAACGTTGGGATTCTTTTACTTGTTATTATTTTTTGGCAAGGATATCTGACATTAATAATGAAGGAAAAAGGTAAGTTTGTCCTGTAATTTTCATTTTCGCTAGTAAACATTCCTTTGTGTGAGGCTCACAAACATTGCCGAGCTGAGATTGCGCAGTACGGACTGTAATTCAACTTTAAAGCATTGTTGATAAAAATCACAGTGGATTTTACCTGCCACGTGTTTGTTATACGCTCTGGAGAATAACCTAGGACTCCCTCAGCTACACACGAAGGTTTTAGAAATCCTTCTTTGGTAAAAGATATTGGTACGTGGATCTGCAACATAGGGGAAGTAGTCATAACATGTACAATCTAAGAGGACCCACCTTGTGTAGGGTAGGAAAAGGTCCGATGGTTGTTTCATATTCACGACTTTTCTCGCAAGGAGCCTTTGATTTTTAAAAATATGGAATATATGAACACTTTTTAGCCATCTGAATCGAAAACCGTAGCACTCTTTGAAAACTTGGTGCAACTAGAATTACCGTAAAGCCACTATTACACCGCCGGCAAGTAGCTAATAGTTTTCAGGCCACAAATCAATCAATCGACTTAGTCCATCATGTGTTAATCAATCCCTTAATCAATCAATCCCTTAATCAATCAATCAATCAATCAATCAATCAATCAATCAATCAATTAATCAATCAGTCAATCCATCAATCAATCCATCCATCCATCAATCAATCAATCTATCAATCCATCTATCTATCTATCTATCTATCTATCTATCAATCCATCAATCAATCCATCCATCAATCAATCTATCAATCCATCCATCCATCAATTAATCCATCAATTTATCAATCCATCAATCAATCAATCCATCAATCAATCAATCAATCCATCAATCAACTGAAACACTCATCAATCAATGAAATAATTAATCCATGTATCAATTCATCAATCAATCAATCAATCATCGATGCGTTAGTCCATCGTGCGTTAATCAATCAATCTATCAATCAATCCATTATTCCATCAATCAATGAATACATCATTCAATCAATCCATCAATCAATCAATCCATGTATCAATTCATCAACTATCAATCCATCAATATCAAACAGTCAATTGAATCAATCAATCCATTAATCCATCAATCAATCAAGTCATCAATCCATCAATAATTTAATCCATCCATCAATCAATCCCTCAATCAATCAATCAATCAATCAATATCAATCAGTTAATCAATTTATCAATCAATCAAACAATCAACGATCAATGTATCAATCAATCCATGTATCATCCATCAATCTATCACTAAATCAATCACCAATCAATCTAGCCATCAATCCATCAATTCGTCAATCCATCCATCCATCCATCAATCCACCCATCCATTCAGCCATCAATTAATCAATCAATCAACCAATTAATTAATATTTTTTCTTAAACTTCATTTATTTCAGGCATCTTGACGACAACAGCATTGCAAGTATCACACCTGGAGCCTTTCAAGACTTGGTATCACTAGTGTACTTGTGAGTGTGGAATGATTTCGAATAACTTTGTATTTAATTTTGTTGCAAACCATCATTTTCTTGTGAAACATGTTTGATTCTTTGAAAACAGGTATCTTCAGAGAAACAAGATTTCAGAACTTCTTAATGGCACATTCCATGGTTTAGATTCTTTAATTAGGTTGTGAGTATCCTGAAATACATTAGTTTTTGTTTTATATTTAATTGCCTATGGCTATCGTACACAATCAACAACATCGCTAACATTCACGTCCACGGAGAATGCTTTCAGAATCTGTTGTGCCTATTTCATAGACCGCAGTGCAGGCGCCTTTTGGTGGTCGAGTACTGATTTTTATAATTCGTTTAGCGTTTAGCCACCATTTTAGTTTCGCAAAATCGCCGGGGCTAGGAGAAATGAAAGAGGATATAGGACTTCCGCGTCCTTTGACGCGCACCAGGCCACAGTTTAACTCAGCCATCGTTAGCCACCAAAATACGCCTGCAATGTTATAATGTTGGAAAGACTGTAAGTATTTTAACGAGTGAGTGTTTTTCGGTCTAAGTTGTAGAAATCATTTTGGCCCAATTTGTTAGACATCCATATAATACACGGCTGAATGATCTTCGGCTTTTTAAAATTATGGAATATATGAACACTTTTTAGTCATCTGAATCGAAAAACGTAGAGTTCTTTGAGAACTTGGTGCAACTAGCTGCAAATACCGTAAAGCCACTGTTGCACCATCGGCAAATAGCCAATAGTTTTCATGCCACAAATTAATCAATCGACTTAGTCCATTATGCGTTAATAAATCAGTCAATCAATCAATCAATTCATCAATCAATCCATCAATCAATCCATCAATCAATCCATCAATCAATCAATCCATTAATCCATCGATCCATCAATCCATCCATCAATCCATCAATCAATCAACCCATGTTTCAATTCATCAACTATTAATCCATTGATATCAATCAGTCATTCAATTAATCAATCAATCAAACAACCATCAGTCAATGAATCAATGAATCAATGTATCGATCCATCAATCTATCTATTAATCTATCAATCATCAATCAATCCAGCCATCATTCCTTCAATCAGTCAATCCATCAATCCATCAATCCATCAATCCGTCAATCCTTCAATCCATCAATCCATACATCAATGAATCAATCCATCCATCCATCCAGCCATCAATCAATCAATCAATCAATCAATCAATCAATCAACCAATCAATCAATATTTTTTTCTTAAAATTCACTTATTTTAGGTATCTTGACGACAACAACATTGCACACATCACACCTGGAGCCTTTCAAGACTTGGAATCGCTAGTATACTTGTGAGCCTGGAAATATTTCGAATAACTTTGGATTTATTTTTGTTGCAAACCATCATTTTCTTGTGAAACATGTTTGATTATTTGAAAACAGGTATCTACAGAAAAACAAGATTTCAGAACTTCTTAATGGCACATTCCATGGTTTAGATTCTTTAATTAAGTTGTGAGTACCCCAAGTATATTATTTTTGTTGTAAATTGCCTATGGCTATCGTACACAATTAATTACGTCGCTAACATTCACGTCCACGGAGAATGCTTTCAGAATCTGATGTGCCTATTTCATAGACCGCAGTGCAGGCGCCTTTTGGTGGGTGAGTACTGATTTTTATAATTTGTTTAGCGTGTGGCCACCATTTTCGTTTCGCAAAATCGCCGAGGCTAGGAAAAATGAAAGAGGGTAGGACTTACGCGTCCTGTGACGCGCACCAGGCCACAGCTTAACGCAGCTATCGTTAGCCACCAAAATACGCCTGCAATGTTATAATGAGTGAGTGTTTTTCGGTCTAATTTGTGGAAATCATTTTGGTCCAATTTGTTAGACATCCATATGACATACGGCTGAATGATCTTCGGCTTTTTAAAATTATGGAATATATGAACACTTTTTAGCATCTGAATCGAAAAACGTAGCGCTCTTTGAGAACTTGGTGCAACTGCAATTACCGTAAAGCTACTGTTACACCGTCGGCAAGTAGTCAATAGTTTTCAGGCCACAAATCAATCAATCGACTTAGTCCATCATGCGTTAATAAATCAGTCAATCAATCAAACAATTCATCCATCAATCAATCCATCAATCAATTCATCAATCCATCCATCCAGCTATCAATCAATCAATCCATCCATCCAGCTATCAATCAATCAATTCATCCTTTTAGTCATCAATCAATCAATCAACCAACCAATTAATATTTTTTTCTTAAACTTCATTTATTTTAGGTATCTTGACGACAACAACATTGCACGCATCACACCTGGAGCCTTTCAAGACTTGGAGTCACTAGTAGTCTTGTGAGCGTGGAAATATTTCAACTAACTTTGTATTCATTTTTGTTTCAAACCATCATTTTCTTGTGAAACATGTTTGATTCTTTGAAAACAGGTATCTTCAAAGAAACAAGATTTCAGAACTTCTTAATGGCACATTCCATGGCTTAGATTCTTTAATTACGTTGTGAGTATCCTGAAGTACATTAATGTTTGTTTTAAATTGCCTATGGCTATCGTACACAATCAACAACATCGCTAACATTCACGTCCAGGGAGAATGCTTTCAGAATATGATGTGCCTATTTCATAGACCGCAGTGCAGGCGAGTACTGATTTTTATAATTCGTTTAGTGTTTAGCCACCATTTTCGTTTCGCAAAATCGCCGGGGCTAGGAGAAATGAAAGAGGGTAGGACTTCCGCGTTCTTTGACGCGCGCCAGGCCACAGTTTAACTCAGCGATCGTTAGCCACCAAAATACGCCTGCAATGTTATCATGTTGGAAAGACTGTAAGTATTTTAAAGAGTGAGTGTTTTTCGGTCTAAGTTGTGGAAATCATTTTTGGTCCAATTTGTTAGACATCCATATGACATACGACTGTATGGTCTTCGGCTTATTAAAATTATGGAATATATGAACACTTTTTAGCCATCTGAATCGAAAAACGTAGCCCTCTTTGAGAACTTGGTGCAACTAGAATTACTGTAAAGTCACTACACCGCCGGCAAGTAGCTAATAGTTTTCAGGCCGCAAGTCATTCAATCGACTTAGTCCATTATGCGTTAACCAATCAGTCAATCAACCAATCAATTACCACCTTATTACCCACGAGCTGCTCCCGTACGGCCTCGTGGCTCAAGCGGTAGAGCGACGGAAGATCTAATCCGGAGGTCGTGGGTTCGAATCCCACCGAGGTCAAAGATGTTTTTCTTTCCCTCGTGTGGTCCCTCATTTCCTTACTAGGGCTAACGCTCAGTACAGGGAAATTTATGGGTTGACTTTAGCACTATAATTTACACACAGAGTTAATTCTCTGATTCCTTGTAACCAATCAATCAATCAATCAATCCATCAATCAGTCCGTAAATCAATCCATTAATCCATCAATCCATGAATCCATCCATTCATCAATCAATCAATCAATCAATCAATCAATCTATCTATCTATCTATCTATCTATCTATCTATCTATCTATCTATCCATCCATCCATCCATCCATCCATCTATCCACCCATCCATCCATCCATCCATCCATCAATCGATCCATCAATCCATCAATCCATCAATCCATCAATCCATCAATCCATCAATCCATCAATCCATCAATCCATCAATCAATGGCTTTATTTCTTCCAGAAAACTTGAGAAAAACAAGATTTCATATCTTTTAAATGGAACTTTTCGTGGTTTGGATTCTTTAAGTCGATTGTAAGTATCTAATGTAAGTGGATTGCGTCCTGACATGCACATCCCCGTCCTGACAAGCCCCTCGTTGGACTTGAGATCCGTAGGTCGGTGGGTGGAGACCTGGTCTCTGCTGTTCTGTTGTTTCTATAAACAAGATAGCTTGCTCCACATTATCTCTTTCCACCCAGGTGTATAAATGTGTACCGCCGACATATATGCTGGGAGGGGGGAGGCGTCCCCCTGTGATGGAAGAGTATCTCAATATTCTAGCTTCTTATCCTAGAGAAAACAGAATGAGCTCCGGTAATGTGTCCCCCGCCCCCACCCACCCTGCGGCTCTCGTGTCAATGTCCCTCCAAAAGAGAATAGTTCCTTGTTAATTACAGGCATACAAACTTCCACACTTCAGCTAAGTAAGACTTGTTTACATAGTTCTTTCGATTTTTTTTTCTCAGAAACATGTCGGATAACAGAATTCAATACATTGCACGTGGAACATTTATGGATTTCAATTCTCTTAATTCTTTGTAAGTGCTATAACTTAAATGGCACGTCTATTTTATATTTTCTGCTCTGAAATAACCGAGGAAATGCTTCATTAAGTCTGTGCTCTTCTGTAGATCTTTGTAACCCTATTAATTCAGACTGGGTAATTTATGGTCTCCTTGTGACTGGGGGTGCTCGTCAGATACGACCATTTTTATCTTTGGAAGTAATGAATTTTTGGCAATGAAGATTACATGATGTGATGAGGACATATGACATTGGAACAGCGGCTAACAGCCGCAATCTTGGATCTTGCATTTTAAATTTTCATGACATCAAAAAGATAAAATAGATAGAAGGGTGCCAAAATGGTCCTAAAAGAAAGTAAAATGTTTTCATTTAAAAGTTAGATTTAACATTTCAGAAATTTCTGCCAAAACCTAGTTGCTACGATTCACCGCCGTCTTATTTTTACTCAAGGTGGCTTAACGGAAATAACATCACTGAAATCCACAACTTTACGTTCGAGGGACTACAATATGTTCAAGAAATGTAAGTGCTTTAATGGCAGGCTGAAATCAGACACAACTATCTATACATGTACAGTGTATTGAAATTGTTATAAAAGACTATTTATCTGTAAAGCACCAAAGCGGTTACCGAAATGGTACTATTTGGTGAATTGCATATTAAATAAGAACAGAGAACGCAATGACACTAAAATACATTGTCGATATATTTCAAAGATTATTTTTTATTTCAAGCTTCTCACCTTCAGTCAATTTTTCTACACTTAAACAACACTTATTAGATGTCTGCCAGTGTACCAGTGCTATAAGCTCTATTTTCGCATTGAGAGTCATTACTAAAAGCTATCATTGTTCATTCAGTTTCAGTTGTCATCAGTAAATAAAAACATTTAACACATATATGATCTTAAGAAACAACTTCATGCTTATGTTTAAATTGCTTTTTCACTGTTTAGGAACCGAAGTTCTCTAAAAAGTCTATTTAGAAGAAACTTCCGTTTATTCACCGCTAATTCTGTAGCTTCTTTCCAATCGAAACCCGCAGTATCCATAATCTCCCGTCTCGTACCCATTATTACGGACCTTAAGCAACCCTGGACGGCGACACCGAGGACGGCAAACAAGGGCGAGGGGGAATGGGGATAGAACGGCGTCCTTTGGCGCGAAAATATAAACTTAAGCAAGCTAAGGACGCGGCGTTCGTTTCATTTCACTATGGCTTCCTTCAGAGAAGCGAGAAACTTGTTAACGGCAGCTCTGTTCGATGATTTGATTTCAGAAGACGAGTATTTACTTCTTTATGACCTAAACCGTTCCAAAAACCTTGATTTTCCTTATGACGAGTTTATATTTGATTTGGATGAGATGGAGAATTCAGAGTGTGTTGCAGAGTTCAGAGTCGATAAACATCACCTGCCTGCTTTAGCTGAAGCCCTTCAGATTCCAGATGTGTTCAAGTGTCAACAACGTTCCATCAGCGATGGTATGGAAGGTCTTTGCATGCTTCTGCGAAGACTTGCTTACCCGTGTCGATATTCGGACATGATAGCGCGCTTTGGAAGACCCGTACCGGTGCTAAGCATGGTAACAAACGAAGTGCTAGATTACATTTACAACAATCACAGCCACCGAATCATGCAATGGAATCCTACTATTTTACAGCCAGCACAACTACAAGAATACGCAAATGCAATTCATGCAAAGGGGGGAGCCCTTGATAATTGTTTTGGCTTCATAGATGGCACTGTGAGGCCAATCAGCCGACCTGGAGAACATCAGCGCGTTGTATACAATGGGCACAAACGTGTGCATGCCTTGAAGTTTCAGTCTGTCGCTCTTCCAAATGGTCTGATTGCCAACATGTATGGACCCGTAGGTAAATATATTATTTTAATCCGGTTTGTTATCGAAGAAAGGTTGCACTCTTTTCGAATAACTGAGGTTTTTTTTTTTTTTTTTGGGGGGGGGGGGGGGGGGGGGGAGGGGGGTGCTGGGGGTCAGACATAGTTATCTAAAACTGTTCTTCTTTTTTCTCAGAGGGTCGAAAGCACGATGCGGGGATGCTTGCAGATTCTGGATTACTTCATCAGTTACAATTACATGCTGTATCTCCCCTGGGTCAACCTATGTACATGTGTATCTATGGGGATCCAGCATACCCTCTAAGGGTGCAACTTCAAGCACCATACCGAAATGCTGTCTTGACACCAGACATGTAGGCATTCAACACGTCCATGAGTCAAGTGAGGATTGCTGTGGAGTGGCTGTTTGGGGACATAGTTAACTATTTCAAGTTTATAGATTACAAGAAAAACCTTAAAATTGGCCTCAGTAATGTTGGAAAAATGTATATTGTTTGTGCCATACTGAGAAATGCACTGACATGTCTTTACGGCAACACCACATCTGAGTTCTTTGATTGTGACCCTCCAGCACTAGCAGACTATTTTGTCTGAAAAACTGTGAACGGTGCATACGTTTATTCTTTGAAGATTACAAATTTTCAAAATGTGAAACTAGTTCTCCATAACTTCACTCACATGGCATCAGCTCAAAATGGAAGGATCACTGTTTGCAACTAAACCTCAACTGAACAGCCAGTATAAAACTATAAAGTGTAACTAACCGTATACAAATTTAATAAACGACAACAAGCTTTAACGGAAACAGTTTATCAGTCTATAAGTTCAATACATGCACGGAGCGTCTATTTGTTTACTAATTTAGACATGAGAAGCATCATAGTATTATTTTGCTGTTGCATCATCCTCATCATTTCCAACTGTTGCTGTTGAATGTTCTGCTGATTTTCTTGTTCTTTCTGTTTCATTCGCAGCTCTTCTTGGCGAAACTGGTAATCCCTTTCTGATTTTTCTCGTAGGAAATCCACAGTTTCTCCGCCGCTTCTTCGTGCTTTCTTAGGTTTGACAGCACAGCCATCTTCGGCGTTGTGTCTCTTTTTTGTCTCGCTTAATTTTTCAGTGGCCCTGAGCCTTACTTCTTCCGCACTAGCTTTATCTACCTCAGCTTTTCTCTTCTTGCTGCCCGTTTCTTTAATCTGTTCCTCTTCTGAAGCCTCCCATTTCTCATAAATTTCTTCCATTGCCTTATCAACTTCGGTATCTTCGACTTCAATTCCAGATGCCCGGTGCTCCGTTCTCATTTTTGTTTTGAATTTTGAAAGCAGAAGCTGGAAATGCTCTCGAATCGATCGCTTTGTGACTTTAAACTTCGGATCCTTGATGCTGTTGAGTGTTCCGGCTATTTCGTCCCATACTTTTCCCCTCTCTACTGTTCGAGGTTTGTATTTATACGGCTCGCTTACTAGGATTTCCCGGCAAAAAATAGCATCGTGCTTTTCAGACCACTCCATGATGTTTGATCTATATAAGATTGAAATTAAATTAAGTCAGCGAGGCAAAATGTGTCACAGATAAATTAATTTAGCTTTGTTTTGAAAGTCGGGCAATTTTCGAGAAAAGCAGAGGAAATTGCAATCAAAAGCCGAGAATAAGACTTGTATTTACCCATTTCTAGCCATGGCGGGAACTCCAGCAGTCTTCTCCATATAGTCGATGCGACTTTTCGTTTTTTTCACTTGAAAGAAGAAAGAAAATAAGAGATAACTCTCGTCAATGCGATCTAAACTCGCTAGTTTAGGTTATAACCCAGATTTGCTTTCGAAACTGTACGGATTTCAAAGGTAAAACTGACAAACAAACTCGCGTTCTCGAGACACCGCCAAACTCTTGCAAATCACCGCCGCGACGTCAGGTGGACGGCAAGATGATTATGCAAATTACGGTCAACAAGGCCGTTGTGACTTCCGGTTGACCTCCTCGAGGTCGCCGTCCAGGGTTGCTTAAGGTCCGTATTTCTTTGAAGAATGCATCTTTCCTGATATCATGCATCCATGTTAAATATTCTTAACAAAACTTTTCTTAACTCTTTTCTGTACACAGGAAGCATAGCATTGGTAGCTTTTATGATCGCTATCTCTTCTCCCGATTCGCCGTTATGCTGATTTTCATTTTCCAATCCTTCTAGTTGATCACGGTGGCGGTCCATTGCTTTATACATAATTCGTTTCCAATGCTGAGGTTTCACTCTGTGTTCTTCAATTTGATTGCATTCATCCTCTTCTGCAGAAGATTGAACATCAAGCTACTTTTTGACACTATCTTGAAGTAATTTCACAAAACCAGTGTCAATCTCTCGATCAATTTAGTACCAGAAATCAAATAGTAAGGTTTGAAATGTTATTGTGATTTATTTAAAATCAAACATACAGAATTGTTTTTCTTGCAAAATATATATACCATATGCCATATTTTAAGATGTCTATGTGGGATTTTCAATGCGAAATCTTAAACGCGCAAAATTTTACTTTAACTGATTTCAAAGTTTCTTGTTTATCGTTGTCATGGTAATATCGATTTTAAAAAACCAGATAATAGTGAAAAATTTACGTTGATCTGACTTGGAAAAGACCGCTTAAAAGCCGATTGAAAAATGTAGGTATGGTCTCCAGAAAACGGTATCGAAACACCTTAAACTCGCACCATGTCTCAAGATTATGAAACTGATGAAGAGTCGAAACAATTTTCAAAAGAAAGTATGTCAGAGGATGATGAAGAAAGTTCTTAAAGTAGTGATCAATCTTCTGCAGAAGAGGATAATTGCAATCAAATTGAAGAACACAGAGTGAAACCTCAGCCTTGGAAACGAATTATGCATGAAGCAATGGACCGCCACCGTGATCAGCTAGAAGGATTGGAAAATGAAGAATATCAGCATAACGCTAGCGACCATAAAAGCTACCAATGCTATGCTTCCTGTGTACAGAAAAGAGTTAAGAAAAGTTTTGTTAGAATATTTAACATGGATGCATGATATCAGGAAAGATGCATTCGTCAAAGAAATAATGGATACGAGACGGGAGATTATGGATACTGCGGGTTTCGATTGGAAAGAAGCTACAGAACTAGCGGTTTGGTTTGATAGTGCATTACTTTCTTTAACTAAATTTGTGGGTTTCATCGAAAAGATCCTTCCCATTGTGAAATTATTCGGCTTGAAAGTTTTGAATTTTCCGCCAGAAAGTGTCTCTATCGAGCGCGCGGCCAAAGCGATCTGTGACGTAGAAAATATTTCAACTCACGAGTATTATGGCGGCAAAAGAGATCAAAGTCTTCGACCTCGGCGACTTTCTGTCTAGTAGTGGAGAGCGCACCGGTTACTCCGTTTTTTTTTTTGCGGAGCAAACTCATTAATTTGCGGAGCAATCTCATGAATAAAACGCGGAGGTATACATTAACGTGCGGAGGAATACATTAACGGCTGTTATTGCTGTGGTATTTAATTACCTAGAATAACCAGTTCCATAAAAACCGGGTTAGCAGGGATACGGTATCCCCACAATGACACAATGAACTCGCCCAGACTTGCCCTATTGTTTCCACCAAACTTTCTACGTTAATTGGTTTATCCAGACATCTATTGTTGTTTTATTTTAAAAATACCAGAGACCGTGAAGCAGCCTCATTCATACAACTCGCTTGCTGACAAAGAATATTTTATTACTCTCTACCATATTTTATTACAAGATGAATCCAAACATTCAAGTCGAATCGAACCCCAAACTTTTGTTGACCGTGGACATAACGAGCCAGAGCGATCCGGAAGTTCAAAAAAACGTAAGGTCTGGTTGCTATGAAGTGACATCATAGGCCTGCTTAGCAGCCGTCATCGTATTTGATTTGCGGTTTTATAGCTGCAGCGTTTGATAATTAATGCTTGTACGTTATCAGATTGTGTACAAACTCCTGTGGAGCTCATCCTGTCATTTTGGAGGGGTTCAATTGCCTTTTTGACATCTTAGGAGGTTGGATTTCAATAAAAAATAATATGAGAAGAGCGGGAAAATTGGATCATTCTTCCCGCGAGTGCATCGATGGATTGCTTTGACATTCGACGATTTGAGCTGCCTACGGTAAGCGATTTGAGAGACTGGTTTGTTCTAAATTCGAAGAAATGCGGCGTTTCTGCCACGGTTCAGCTTACAGCGTAAAACAATGGCGGGCTTTATGATCGGAGAGTTTACAAGGACGATCTGGATGTTGCTGTACTGTTGCTCGGCTTAATTCGGCGTTGTTTCCACCATTCAGGTAACGTTCTATTTCCTTTCTGTGTCACCCAGGAATATGATGAAAATTAATTTGGCACATGAAATCTAGGCAAATGTTATATATCCCCTCTGGTTCACCCAGGTTTGAGTTCTGGCATCGCCGTATGACATAACATTAATCAATATTTTGAGACGCAAATGAAATCTAGGCAAATGTTATATATCCTCTCTGGTTCACCCAGGTTTGAGTCCTGGCATCGCCGTATGCCTGAGCACTTAGGGATATATAACATTAATTAATATTTTGAGACGCACATGAAATCTAGGTAAATGTTATATATCCTCTTTGGTTCACCCAGGTTTGAGTCCTGGCATCACCGTATGCCTGAGCGCTTAAGGGATTTATTACATTAATCAATATTTTGAGACGCACATGAAATCTAGGCAAATGTTATATATCCTCTCTGGTTCACCCAGGTTTGAGTCCTGGCATCGCCGTATGCCTGAGCGCTTAAGGGATATATAACATTAATTAATATTTTGAGACGCAAATGAAATCTAGGCAAATGTTATATATCCTTTCTGGTTTACCCAGGTTTGAGTCCTGGCATCGCCGTATGCCTGAGCGCTTAAGGGATATATAACATTAATTAATATTTTGAGACGCACATGAAATCTAGGCAAATGTTATATATCCTCTCTGGTTCACCCAGGTTTGAGTCCTGGCATCGCCGTATGCCTGAGCGCTTAAGGGATATATAACATTAATTAATATTTTGAGACGCAAATGAAATCTAGGCAAATGTTATATATCCTTTCTGGTTTACCCAGGTTTGAGTCCTGGCATCGCCGTATGTCTGAGCGCTTAAGGGATATATAACATTAATTAATATTTTGAGACGCAAATGAAATCTAGGCAAATGTTATATATCCTCTCTGGTTCACCCAGGTTTGAGTCCTGGCATCGCCGTATGCCTGAGCACTTAGGGATATATAACATTAATTAATATTTTGAGACGCACATGAAATCTAGGCAAATGTTATATATCCTCTCTGGTTCACCCAGGTTTGAGTCCTGGCATCGCCGTATGCCTGAGCGCTTAAGGGATATATAACATTAATTAATATTTTGAGACGCACATGAAATCTAGGTAAATGTTATATATCCTCTCTGGTTCACCCAGGTTTGAGTCCTGGCATCGCCGTATGCCTGAGCGCTTAAGGGATATATAACATTAATTAATATTTTGAGACGCACATGAAATCTAGGTAAATGTTATATATCCTCTCTGGTTCACCCAGGTTTGAGTCCTGGCATCGCCGTATGCCTGGGCGCTTAAGGGATATATAACATTAATTAATATTTTGAGACGCACATGAAATCTAGGTAAATGTTATAGGCTCTCTGGTTCACCCAGGTTTGAGTCCTGGCATCACCGTATGCCTGAGCGCTTAAGGGATTTATAACATTAATTTATATTTTGAAACGCACATGAAATCTAGGTAAATGTTATAGGCTCTCTGGTTCACCCAGGTTTGAGTCCTGGCATCACCGTATGCCTGAGCGCTTAAGGGATTTATAACATTAATTAATATTTTGAGACGCACATGAAATCTAGGCAAATGTTATATATCCTTTCTGGTTTACCCAGGTTTGAGTCCTGGCATCGCCGTATGCCTGAGCGCTTAAGGGATATATAACATTAATTAATATTTTGAGACGCACATGAAATCAAGGCAAATGTTACATATCCTCTCTGGTTCACCCAGGTTTGAGTCCTGGCATCGCCGTATGCCTGAGCGGTTAAGAGATATATAACATTAATCAATATTTTGAGACGCACATGAAATTTAAGCAGATGTTGTATATTCTCTCTGGTTCACCCGGTTGGAGTCTTTTTTTGTGTCTAACAAAGCAAGCATTACAACAAAATTATTACAGTTGTTATTCAAGTTACAAAAGTTTTAACACAGAAATATAAATGTAGTTCCAAAAATGCTATAGCTATCAACAATAATTTCGCTTCCCTTTGTTTGTGCCGACCGTAACAGAGGGAATCCACATTTAGCAATTATAGCCGGCCGTCTTTAATACGAACTACGTCTTACACCGAACTTCGAGTTCAATAATTATAGAAAGCCGACATGGTTGTCTTGTTTACCGCAGAACGATGTTTATATTTGTACCTAGGTTGTGGTGTTTCCGTTCCGAATCGCTACATTTCGTTAGCTTGAATACACCGTGAAAATTTCCGGACAGAGTTGACTTCCACCCGAAGTAAAAGCCCTTACTCGTACCGCGCTGTTTAATATTCAGTCGTACAAAACCAACAAAAATCTAAATTTCTTGTTTTGCAGATATCTAAGCGGCTGACGTTTTCTGTTATTGTACTGTTTCTAATACTTGGACCCTTCTTTAAATTTATTGTGCCCATAAGATCCTTCATAAAAACCATAAAGAGTTTTCATGTTCAAAAACTACATCTCACAAGCAATTTCCTGTCAAACCGCAGCAAGACCTCTAAAACCCTCATAAAAATAGAATCTTAATTAAAAACGTGCATGAAATGAATTTTCACGCCTAAAGATTATAACGCCTTACGTGGAACAGAAATGGTCATCAGAAGGGATTAGATTACATTGGCATGCTGGAAATTACTAGACCTCCCTCTGAGATATAGGGCAAATTGCCCTATATCTCAGAGGGAGATCTATCTATTTTTTTGGTTGCTAAGAGCGTCTGGCTCGTTATGGAAGTTGAAAACGTTCAGCGCCAAAGTGTAGCCAGTCTTATCGGCCATGTATTTCAGCTTACTTACGCGGCCATGCTTGATATTCTCATCCAAGAAGAAAAACTGAATCGCTGCAGTGGTTGTGCTATACTATTCAACACTCTTGCCTGATGATGGATAGCGAAGATGCTTGGATGTATTACCGCAATGATGTGGTGGAAAAAGTCGATCTCAACATCATTCTAAAAACCGCCGAAAGTGTGTGCAGTGCTCTTGGTTTCAAGCTAGGCAAATCGTGGAAAACGTACGTGTCCGAGCTGCCAAAATCTCCTTGGACCAGTATGTACCTTTCCTCCTTGGAACTCGAAGATTGCGAAGAAGATCTTAAAAGTCGTATCCTGTATGCCATACATTACGGACCCAATGGATTAAAATGGAAAGATTTCAGTGACATTAATGAAGCTGATGATGAAGTGCAATGCCCTGAGACTGTTGTTAGAAAAGAAGAACAACCAATGGACCTTGACGTTGTAATTAATGCAATTCAAAACAAATTGTGTCTATAAAAGTATTAAAGCATGTTCATTTGAGTCAGTATGTGTTCGTCTCTTTCTCAGTTAACATGGCTATAAGACCTTCCTCGCTTCGAGTCTCCGTAAATACCTCTTATTAGCCGAGTTAGAGGTCCGTACCGTAAGTTACGGACCGAAAAAGTTTTCCGATTTTACCCTCTAAAATGCCATTTCCTGCACTCCTGAGACTCGAAAAGCGTTTGTGAAGGCATGATATAAAGTCTGGAGTTTACCTTATTTCTCAACCAGAAACTTGCAAAAATAATAATAATGCAAAATTAAAAGAGACAGCAGAAACAACGATAGTAATTTGTCGTTTTTCTATTACCGTGTAAATCGAACAATGTAGCCTAAGAGTCTTCTTGGATGAGCTTTTACAAAGCCTCGTATATCTCTTCTACTCGAATTTCTCAGAGTAATGCATAGCAATAACAGCGAGATCTGAGAAGCGCTCTTCAAACATCGTTGATCTGGAGCAGGTCTTGATCTGTTTCATGAGCGAAAAGGACCGCTCTGCTTCAGCACTACTGATTTGTAGGGTGCATGCAATGAGGAGATGACGATGGATGTTTGGAAAAGCATCCTCGTCACACGCACCAAGTGCTAGTAGAAGATTGCTTGGAAGTTCCTTCTCTGCTGGCTGCCACATAGTTTGCCATCTTCGCAGCTCATTCCCAAGGGATTTGGGAAATGGAAGGTCTTTCTCCTAGTACAACATGCCTTCTGTTTCATCAGATAGCTTCAGGGTGTTATTGACTATGATTGATGGTACTAGATAAAGCAGGTGGGAGGCGTGGCGATCCTCGTCAGAAAATCGGTCTTGCATTTGAATAATCAGGGAATCAAGAAGGGGAATAGCCACAGATTTTTTGAAATGATCGATTGGATCCTGACACGATCATTTCACATGTTAACGTCCTACTGTCGCGAAATGTACATTATCTTTTCCTAACTTGACAATCAGTTAATTGGTGGAAGTGAAACAACTACGTATAAAACAATTTTATTCTATTATTTTTATGAAGAGTCAAAGTGCAATTCAAACAACCTTTTTCCCTTTTAGCAAAAAAAGTTGTGTTATACGTTATTTACTTAACAGATATCTGAATAACAACTGTATCAAGAGTTTACAACCAGGAACCTTTCACATTTTCAGCAAATGGAGGTTTTTTAAGTATTTGTAAGTATTTTAACTAGTTTCGTGTTTTCTTTATAGTATCAACTACAAATAACTGCATTTCCTGCGACCTATGTGACACACTGTAGGGGTCACATGGTTTGTGTACTCTGCGAAATTCCACGAAATAAACTTCTTAGTTACATACATATTTTATTGACCACTTCCCCAAAGGGAATTTCATAGGTAAGTGATACTGAAAATATTAATCACAGAAACAAAATAATTTATCTGTACATTTATATATACATTCTTGCATTTCATACTTACATTTTATACTTTACTGAATCAAAATAAGAGTAACAAAAAACTAGCTATTATAAGTAAAAATAAAAACGAAAATAACACTGACAGTAACATAAAAGCCATGACGCGAGACGTACATACATTGCAATTATTTTATGAAACATGACAGGGAGTGATTAATTATAACATCTTGATAATCCAACCGGTCTCCGATTCGTACCACGGGTTCAACTATTTTGATCCGGACTCGCGCCACAATTTTATGCAAGAAGCTCGTATGATATTAACATTTTAAACTTGATAATGATGTCATGGAGACGTGAAACATGAATAAAGTGATTTTTATGTTATTCTGTATTCAATCCCATGTTACAAATGTAGGTCGATGTCTGGAAACAAGCTCAATACTCTTGAAAACAAGACGTTCTCTGGCCTTAATTATTTATACGAACTGTGAGTGATGACCAACGTTTTAACCATTTGTTTGCCTGGCTTGGACACGCTTTTCCTTGTAAATAAACACATACTAATGATGATATAAGTTCCTAATCGATGCTCTTTTTTTGGATACATTGTTTTTCATAAATGCATTCTTTAAACATGAATCGAAGTTCAGTTGCACTAAAAGTTGTTGACATATATTCCCAGTGTTAGTTAGGGACTTAGTATTTGATAAAAATTGTGTTTGATTAAGTTTTGAAAGAACGTACCAAGTTATACTTTTTAATCTCCGTCACAAATGTTTTGGTTTCATGAATAAGAATAATAAAATTTTTAAAAAGTTGAAATTTTTTTAAGGCCTTAAAAAACGCACACAGTCAACAACGTGTTCAGTTTTAAATAAAAAAGGTGCCATATATTGTCTACAGAAACTTCTAAAATCACGTTATTTACGTGATTCTTAGGTACTTTATTTCTTGTAAAAAAGAAAAAAGATTTTACATTTTGAGTATTCGATAGAATCCATAGTAAGCCAAATAGCTTTTAAGATGACCACCGGCCACTTGATTATTCAAGCAAACATTTAGTTTTTCTGTTTTTAATTGTTGCTCTTGTAGTTACTTGGAGAACAACAACATTCACAACATTGGGAGAAGCGCGTTCTACAGAATGAGAAACATCTGGATCATGTAAGCTACTGTTGATGTGTTACCTTATGCCGGAAGGCGATCCACTGTAAATACATAGAACATTAATTTTGGAACATAAATCCTCAACAAGGATTGGGAATAAAAAAATTCATCCAGCCTGCAATTAAACACTAGTTGGATTATCGCCACACATGCACTGAGTTCGGCTTTTCGTCCCGGAAAGAAAGATTGGACAGCGTGCATTTCCCGAAAAGCGCCGAAAAGCGAAAAGCGGCTGGTAATTAAAACTAATTGCAGATCTTCTGTTTACTGGTAACCACTAGCTAGGTCACTAAAACAACGAAGCTTTAATTCTAAGAGAATTAAACTGGCCTTCGATTGGCAAGCTCTTGGGAAAACACGCATTAATTTTTCTGAGGTTCCGATCGCATCCTATCCATTTATACAGTCGTTCAATGATGTACAGTCCATTTTAAGGGTTTTAATTTTAGGCGATAAAAAGTGGTTAAACCAAGCGGAATTCCTTTGTTGTGAAAAGGTTTACAGGCTGTTCTATAAACCACTAGGACACGCCTTCTTCTCCTAAAAAAGTTTAGCCCTTTCTCGATATATCAACAACAATGGCTTAGCAGTCTTTAAATATTCCATAAAACGATTCAACATAAAAGAAAAAATACCTATCAATAGATAAAAAGAACGAGATATTGTTGTATTTCATTTCGTTGTTGATACATCGAAAAGCTACCAAACATTTGTTGTTGTTTTAATGAATAATAAGGTTACATTAACCGTTAATTGCTGTTTTATTGAAACAAACTTGCAGACATTTGAATGGAAACCGATTAAGAAACATAACCAATGGAACATTCTACTACAGAAAAACGCTTAAAAAGTTGTAAGTGCGAAGATGCATGTAAAATGAATACCATATATAATTAATTACAACCAGTTATCACAAACAGCTTAAAATCCTTTTTCATGACTGACTGATTGACTGTTGTATTAATATTTAGTCAAGTTCTCTTCAACATTGTTTACTTGTTGGTTTAGGTTTTCAACATTTCCCTTGGATAATAACTTCCTGATAGTGTCCATCGTTTGATTAAAATAAACTGTTCTGATGTCTTTCGTAGCTTTCTACTAAATATATACCAATGTTACTTTAATTTTAAGTCTTAAATCGTGTAAGCGGCATTCATTATTTAATTTCAAGGGATTTATCTGATAACAACATATCAAGTATTCCTGAAGGAGTGTTTGCCACACTAAAGAGACTAAGGACCTTGTAAGTTTTTTTGCTTGTTTGGCCATACTCATGCAATTTTGATACAGTCCCTCGCCCGCTCCCGGAACCAATCATATTGCAAGATTCGCAGAATTCCGCCCGCTCGCGCTCTAAGAAAAAAATAAAAGAAGATTATTTACCACGAATATATTTTAATTTTGATGGGAAAATTACTTATAACTTTTATGGTTAACTATACTACTCCCTAGCTCTATGAATAACCACTGTGCTGTACTGCAACTTTGGTTGGCGAATGAATAAAGTGGCCCTAACAATAAAGCGGCTGTATTAACGATGTGGTCATAAGGTGGCGTTCCACCGTATTATTCGTATTCTCATCAGTACCCTGCGGGGCAAAGTGACTGTACTTTACTGTATTGTACTGTACATGCAGGGCCGTAGCAAAGGGAGGGCCGTGGGAGGGGGGAGGGGGGGGGGGGGGGGTTCACTCGGAAATGATCGCAAACTCCTACTAAGTAAGATTTGCACCCTTGGTAAACTCATGTTTGTCATGCCAGCTGCCAACGCTCCTTCTCCGTTTTAAAGCGTGTCAAGACCTACCTGCATTCAACCACCGGGGAGGCCAGGCTCAATCACCTCATGCTTCTGCATGTCCACAAGCAATTGGCAGACGGTTTGGACATGGTGGATGTTGTCAATTTGTTTGTGGGGGACAACCAGCGGCGCAAGCAATTGTTTGGGAAGTTTTCAAAGAACGACCTTCCATTATGAAGTCTGTGTTTGCCTCTAAGGCAACTCAGACAGTCTAACTTTCTTTGATGACTCTGGCAGGTGAAACAGTTGCTGGTTCAAGATACAGAGACAGTCATTCCTTTGTTTCGTAATTGACATTCTGTTCAACTGTTGTGCTTCCCTTGACCAGGACAGTCAATGATTTTTTTTTTGCAACTATCATTACAATTTTATTGGGAATATAAGGAAAATCTATGGAAATAGATATTGATGTTTGTGTGATCATGTGTAATTACTTTACTAAGCCTTTGGGATCATGGAAATGTGCTGTGCTTTGTATAAATAAGTGTCAATTTAGAAATAATTTTCATCTATCAAACACTTGTAATTTATAAGCCGAAAATGCTGTAAAACGCAGTTTTTCCTGTGTTTCATTTTCAAAACGTTTAATGGGGGGCATGCCCCCTGACCCCCTAGAAAAGACGGCAGAAGCCCGTCCGTTGGGTCCGAAACATTTGTGCCTCCCCCTCCTCCTCCCCCCCCCCCCCCCCCAGTTTTTCAAGGATTGCTACAGCCCTGACTATATCGGCTTCTGCGCATATATCACTTAATATCCTTTTGTTTGGAGACTGTTTCACAGTCATGTTCCCAAATATTTTTATGACCTGGGCATGGTGCTATAGATTTAAAAACAAAATAATGTGACAACAACGCAGTAAAAACGTTTGGACAAAGAACGCATATTAATCGAATTAACTGTAGTTTTCAGTTGAGATGAATAGCTCTTTTCACATGTGAACAACGGTTTCAAACACAAAGGCTCTCTATATTATGGGTCATTTTTGGGCTCGATTTACAATGCCAATTATGTATTTTTCACAGGAGACTCAGTAGAAACCCTTTGCAGTACATCAAGGCTGGTCATTTGCGAGGATTATCTCGGCTAGAGGACCTGTAAGTAAACTCAATTTAGTAAACCAAGGCTCCTCATGCTTCTTCGACACTTCAGTGACATTTCACTTCACATTATTGCACTTTTGTCTGCCGGAACAGTGGAGAATGAGGCTAAATGCGTTGTTTTTATTATTCCAAGACTATTGTATAATAGTAATAATTATCGTCATTTTAATATATCATAACAGCTGCAGACTACCGTTTTATTACAGAACTGTAACTTTTGTCAATGTTATATGAGGTGAAACGAAACGACGGGTTTGAACACCGACATTTCCTCGACATCCCCTGTAATCTAAACCCACTACTGTCTCTGAACAAGTTGTATGTCTCTGTTAGAATGAATAGTATTAGAAAGGGAATATTCCTCTAGAACTAATTTATTCCTTTCGTGACTCAATACGTAAAGCCAGGGAAGATTATCCGTAGTGTAGATCAAGCTAGAACTCTTGAACTATGACCTTAGCTTAACAAGCGTGATGAAATATAGCCTACATGTACTTTATTCTTGTTTCGTGATTATTTTAGCTGATCAAATCTCTTCAAATCCAACGCACATTTTAACAGGAACTTCGTTCACGGCTTTTATATAGGTCGTTTGTCTTTTTCAGAATTTTGTATAAGGTTATGTCAATCCCCTGAAAGATAAAGCCTTTCTCCGCCGCTGTTTTATCTGACTGAATGCGAGAAAAAAAATGCTTGAAATCAGCTTATCTGCATGCACACTTGTGGCTACTCAGTATTCATTGTACCCGTTTTTCACCACAGACAAATGGAACTTTGTGGTATAAAGGAAATTGAACCAAAGTCCTTTGCGTCGACCAAACAACTGGGCACATTGTAAGTACAGTTCTCATAAACATTTTGCACATTTTATAAAGTCATCATTTGTATAGTAATTATGTTAATTCAATGATAATTTCAATCTTTTGATCTAGAAATTTGGCAAGAAACAATCTGAGAAGAATCAATAACACCACCTTTAGAGGCCTTAATTACCTGAACAAATTGTAAGTGCAGCACTCAGACTCATTTTGACAATATTTGACTCCAGTTCCTTGACTATCTCCCTAGTTAGCTGCAGCTTCTATGAAGCTTTTAAATATGACATATAGTCGGTCGGGCTTCGTAAGCCAAATGAGCAATGTTCAATGTTTTGGCAATTATTTGGCCGGCTCCATTCTATGGCTGCGAGATGTGCTCTTCCTTCTGTTATGCTTTAAAGGTATGGTAACCTCAATCGATTATGTATAAAGAGAACTTTAACATCTTTAGAAACATTTTGAACAGTTTAATACCTTAAAGTTTCTGAAACAATTTGATTTGCTTTGTGTTAGGTATTTACAAAATAATGAGATTAAAGAGATAGACGAAGACTCCTTTAAGAAGAAAAACTATATACTGTATCTGTAAGTACTAAATAGAATGACAGCGAAGCACCATACTTATAGAATGATTATATATCCATTTTTATATGGTTACATCTATCCGTTTATGATGGTCATGGCTTAGCGACCTGGCTTGGTGTACATAAGGCGTACGTTAAAAGCCCACCTTCACCCAAAATGCTGTGCGCGCCGTGATCTCTTTCTGTGCTGAATTTCGTGTAATACGAAATTCATGCTTGAATGCGTGCAACCAATCAGATCATGAATATGAACAATGGAGCATTTCAAAACAAAAACAAACGACCGCAACGTCTTTTGGGTGAAGGTGGGCCTTTTATGTCAGGCTCTTCTATTTTTTTCACGCACTAGTGAGCACGACTAGCGTTACCTTCTCATAGGCATATTAAGCCCTATGTTCGATTCCTACTCCAGAAAAATTAAGAAAAATTTCTTACTTTAATTCCTTGTACGTTTTTATTCCTTTCCGGGTAATTTCCAAGACCCACGATAATTCGTTCCCAATAATAAAGCATTTTACCAATTTAATATACTGAATTTACGAGTGCTACCAATTTTGTTCGTTCATGATCCAACAGTTATTGTGTAGAAGTTTGACCTTGCTTTTTGTCATGA
This sequence comes from Dendrophyllia cribrosa, assembly GCA_024195265.1. Taxonomy (NCBI): domain Eukaryota; kingdom Metazoa; phylum Cnidaria; class Anthozoa; order Scleractinia; family Dendrophylliidae; genus Dendrophyllia; species Dendrophyllia cribrosa. The sequence goes on from JAJLRJ010000002.1 coordinate 56,131,912, forward strand.
TCTGACATCTAATTTAAGGAATTACTTTTTTTTCTGAAATGGTTATTAATATATACTGTATATATTGGCGTTTATCTATGTTTATCCCTTAGTAACATTACCACATTAAAGACAACGTGTGTTTTAATTTCAGATTCATGCATGGGAATAGGTTATCCAAGATTTCTAGAGGCGTTCTCGATTCTCTTATTAGATGCAAATTTTTGTAAGTCAGTAATTTAAGGTGTCTCCAAGTAGTGTTTTTTGGTCACACTTCTCTTTTTGAATGCGCTTATACATAATCTTACTTTTTTACACATTAAACATTTTTAACATGTGTTTTTGCATGTTAGAAATATAAGAGGCCAAAACTTTCACAAATTATTATTAAATTGCCGCAGAAAGTTTCCTCAGACTTAAATTATTACTCCCTGCAAATAGCTCTGACTAACTCTTCGACAATAAAGTGCTTTTTTTATTCAAATGCAGTTTTGCTTGACGTTTTACTCTTTTAAAGTTTCAAGCGCATTTGCATATAATTTGTAAACAAACAAATGAAGATCTCTATCTTTATTGCCGTGTAGTTAGTCAAAACTATTTGCAGGGAGTAATAATGTAAGTCTGAGGAAACTTTCTGTGGTAATTTAATGATATTTTGTGAGACCTGGAATGTTTATATTTCAAACATGAAAAAAAAACATGAAAGAAAACGTGTTAAAAATGTTTCAGCGATTTTTGGCCATGTTTGTTTACCGTTGCTATGGAAACTCTGATTAGCATAAAAAGGGCATCGTCCAAAACTTTCATCCAAGCCTAACATCTGGTATTCATTGAGATTCATTGAGCTAAAGTAAGATTATGTATAAGGGCATTCTAAAAGGGAAGTGTGACTAAAAAAAACACTACTTGGAGCCACCTTAAGCTACATGTTCATCCGTCTTCGGACGAAATACCTTATGTTTGGCTATTTTAACACAATCGTATTCATCTATCTAAATATCTATGTCGCGAAACATGATTTTTAATTTATCCTCGTAGAAAGAATTAGAGTTTAGATTAGTCCTCCTGGTTACTTTCCTTTCAAACCACAAAAGTGCCGAAAAGACTCCAAGGTCGAGGCCGAATTAAATATTAATCACAAGAATGTGCTGAAAGTAAATGTAAGTTAAACGTTTTTGGTGCTACTTCATTTCATCAAGCCGACATGTTTTTATTCTTATTTTTTTGTTTAAATTTAATAGAACGCTTAACAACAATAACATCAGCGAGATAGAACCAGACGCATTTCAGGGATTAAAGACCATACAAACAATGTGAGCGCCACTTTATGCATGGATGAATGCTTTGTGTGTTGTTATATATATTAAAATCATCACGACTTATTAGATCAATGGGCTAGGATCTTAATTAATCTCTCTTCTCAAATTCCAAAGAGAAGCCCAGTTATTTCAAAAGTAAAGTTCAGCTTCGGCTTAAAGGCCAAGAACGTTTAGATGACTTCATATGACGTCATCCAATCAACCAAGAAATTGCTGCTACAATGTGTGGAGAAGCTGATCTTGCATCTGGACAAGGCCTTTTTATCTTAGTGGTCTTAGTGGCCTACTTTACAGCAAAGATGTGTTAGTAAACATACAATATTAAGATACTCACACGTGAAACCGCTTTTTAGAATAATTGCGGGCTTGAGTTTTGCGAACTGAGCAATGGATGGCGATTTGTATGATTGTGAACCCATTGATCTATGAATTGAAACCGTTTCCGAAGTGTTTTTACAATATGTTTGTTTTCAAAAGGATAAACTTTCTGATAAAAAGCATGAGTAAATCTATTTTTCCCTTCTTGATCTCTTATTTTTTTTATTTCAAGATTTCTACAATATAATCGTCTAGGAAGAGTGAAGAAAGAAGATTTTGCATCACTTAGAAAACTGGAAAGGCTGTAAGTGACAAGATGATTGTACAATTATTAAACTGGGTTGGGAACATATAAATTATACATGTATACATTAATTCATAAAACCTATTATCATGACCCGTACGGCCCTACGAACCTTTTCTTTGCGAAACCATTGATGAAAGTCCCGTATGAGGGCCGTACGCATTTGCGCGAGCGGTGCCGAAAAAAGCCCTACGGCCCTACTACAAGAGCGGACGGCCTCGTGCGTTAAAAATTCAAGAAATTTTGTCTCCAAATTGATCATATGATAAAATAATTATTGACTAAGTTAGGTCGGGCCGGATGGGAAAATATTTGGCTCTCGGTCTTGACGCACGGACCTCGCTGCGCGCCCTCACACATAAGTACATATTATTATTCTGCTATGACGTCATTTTACCAAATTAATAAGGAAAAGAAAAGACGCAAAATATTCGAGTGCATTACGCAGTAGACTGTCGTATTACACCTTAGCATCCCTGTTTAAAGATACAGAAGCAAAAGTGAAAGGAATTTCAGTCAAATAATGAATCCAATATCGATGGTTTAACAGATAATAAGTGCGGACATTTCACTCATTGCCGCAATTCTAGTAAAATATCCGGGCGTATTTTCTGTTCAACCATCGAATAAGGTATATGTATTTGAACGTTACTGGCTCTCGTTTATCAACATGGCAACAGTTTACACCTTACCACTTCGGGTTAGCGGTAATCCGGCGTGTTTCCTTGAAAATATAAATGATCAAGGTATAATATATGTTTCCCTTATCATAAAAACCTGTTGTTGTAATGTAATTAATGAAGTAAATTTCATTTCGAGTCCACAAATGGAAAAATAAAATAGAATGAAAGCAACTCCGAAGTTCATCTTAGCTTGTTACACTTAAAGTTATCTGAAATCATCAACAAGGGAAGTAAATTACGTCTTGGTTGTGTTGCAGAACCATTACCAAAACGTGGATGATAAGAAATATATAACATACAGATATTAACGTTTTAACTTACATTAATTATTAAAGTCGAGGTCTTGATAATGTTTTAAACTGAATAAAACTGAAATATAATAATAATAATAATAATAATAATAATAATAATAATAATAATAATAGAGAACTTTAATTATAAAACACAATTTATAAGTTTACAATAAATTCCTTTACAAAGCCTTTAAAATGTATGTATACCTACATGTATATGAAAAATATATCAATAAAAGACTAAAAAAAGATAGTACAAAGTTAATGTAAAGTATAATTACATTTTCAGATTTCTGAAAATCAAGAGCACTTCTCTGTACACTAATTTTTAATTATAAAACACAATTTATAAGTTTACAATAAATTCCTTTACAAAGCCTTTAAAATGTATGCATACCTACATGTATATGAAAAATATATCAATAAAAGACTAAAAAAAGGATAGTACAAAGTTAATGTAAAGTATAATTACATTTTCAGATTTCTTAAAATCAAGAGCACTTCTTTTAAAAAACCTATATTACATCTCAACTGGCCGATCAACTGCAACTGCAACACTGTAAATCCTTGGCAACCTATGGTTATGTTGACTTATGAATGCAACAAAACCTCATCTTACTAAGAAAAATCACCAAAAGTTAAAAAAAAGAAAATTACAAGAAAAAAAAATATCTTCTCTATACACTTCTTGTATAGGAATAAAGAACAGAATAAGAACAATGCAAAAATCGGCTCTTCTTGGATCGGCACATATCCTAAGGAAAGTGATGGAAGTCTAAGGTCTCGGGAGGAGACCTGACTGGAAATATTGCCCCAGGGAAAAAAATCCTGTGAAAAATTTCTCATAATAATAATAATAATAATAATAATAATAATAATAAAAATAATAATAATAATAATAATAATTATTATTTTTTTTTTTCTTTCAGCTACCTGTTTGACAACCAGATATCCTTTATTGAAACGGGATCATTCCCACAAGCACATCTGCCACAATTGTGGGTAAAACTTTGTTTTCGCGTGTAGTAATAACACGGATCTATAAATTTAATCGGGGTATTTTTAGAATGAAGGAAAGCGATGTCACCAAACCACCAAATTGCTAGTTTAGACATCACTCACCTTGATTTGAGACATGCGCATCACAAATGTATGTTCTTCCGGTTCACGTAAAGAATTTATTTAATGTTAGTGGCAAAAACAACTGCGGTGTTTCATGATTGGCCTGTGAGGTTTGCTTGAAGTATCTTGCTCACTATTTGTCCCCTATTTGTTATTTACTTAATTTAGCAACTATGTAATATCAACTATACTAGATGGTATAGCGGAATCACGAGAACCAACAAAATATCGATCTTACTCTGGTGATTAATTCCTGTTTTAACCTTATTTTTCTTTTATACCAAAAGGTCTTTCCAATTTGTGAATTACAATGACGATGCAATAATTAAATATTAAATTTGCATTGCAGGCTTTTATACAAAAACACGGGTCTTTCGTCGATAACTATCATGGCAGGCGAACATCAAAAGCCAAATGTGACGGTTTATATGTGAGTATGGTGGAGGCGCGGAAGTCTGGTGTTAATAGTACGTTGAAATGTAGATGTAAAAGTCGGTGGCTCGAGGCCTCAGGTCTCTGCTGTCGCGTTGTGTCCTTGTTCCGCATTGTATCTCCCAAAATAGATGTGTAATGGGTACCTGCGAACCCCACGTTACAAAAACCTAACACAATGTTTGGGAGAATAACCCACTGTAAAATCTTTTAAATGGAAGGCTTGTCTATCAATCCCTAGTAGTTGAGTAGTCTTTTGTTCGATTACTAAACGCGTCCTCACGAGCTCAGAAGTTGTCACGCAAACTAAAACCGAAGTCTACGCTTGCGCAGTTGTCGTTCCTGTCTTAAATAAGCCGCAAATTGAACAAGCGGTAAACCATAAGATTCCGTCTTGCATAAACCGGTAAGCCTAGACAGATTCTTCTCGGCAACTTTTGAGCAACTTTTACGATTTTGAGCAACTTTTCGGAGAGTGAGCAACTTCCCAGCATCTTTTTTAAAAGTTCGCATATTTTTGGCATATTTTCACTATTTTTTAATCAAATTCATAAGTAATTGATATTTTAACACGTTTTCTTTGAAATTTCGTAACAATTTCACTAGAAAATCTCTGCTTTTTTTGATCGGTTGTGTATCATGTGTTGATAGATTCTAAAAATGAATCTGCCGCATGTGACTCCATTTCCAGAATGGGTATACTGTGTTAATATTCCTGGGTATTCTGTGATTAGATCAGCTAACTTTTTCCATTCTATTATTAAAACTTCATATTACCATTAATTTGCATACATTGAAATAATAGAACGGATGAATTTGAAGGAGGGTCAAGTACTCAGATTTGACCGCAACATGTATTATCTGCTATGTTAGCAGCATGTCTCTTGTTTAATAGACCGTGTTTTGTAATTCATTGAGGTAACCTTACGATTTAGAAATTAATAAACAAGGAAAGAATTACAGTATATAATTAGAGTGATTATGTCAGCAAGCAACTTTTTAAATTTTTAAAGCAACTTTCTCGATTTTAAGCAACTTTTGAGCAACTTCTGGGGATATTTTTGAGCAACCTTTTAGCAATTTTTGAGCAGAATCTGTCTAAACCTATAAACCGAGGCCATAGGCTTAGAAAAGCTACAACCGCGGGAAAAAAATCTGAAAAATTAAATGTACCATTTATAACGTGAGTGTGCGTCTTTTCCCGGGTCTTTTGCAAGCCTTATGTAAGCGCCCCTATATTATATCTCTTCAGGTATTCAGATAATGTCCCGTCTATTCCAGTTAATCGTGTATATTCAGATGTTCTCGAAAGAAATGGATTTCGGTGCCAATTTCAAGATGCGATTAATAAATGCGATCTTTGCCCCCGGGGAACTTACTCACGGGGTGATGGTGCGTCTAAAGGATGCTGGGAATGTCCTGCAGGTAAAGTACTTATAAGGCCCTTTAGAAATGAACTGGTTGTGATCGTTGCCATTATTTCTCCTGTAATTTTTGCATGAACCATTAATTATACATAACGGCAAGCGAATTTTCTTATTTCCTGTAGATACATGTAGGTTCTAAAAAATGTATGCATGATCTCATCTCACTGTTTATGAATCTCACTGTTTGTAAAGTCAAAGTTCCAGTACTGCTTCAACTAAGGGAACACTCTTAGCCAACGCGACTAGAGATCGTAACCAAATTGTTTAATAATGCTATAATTTTCAAGGTGGCTTTTATCAAGACTCAGTTGCGGCAGTTGGTTTGACATTGGATGGTAATGGGTGCCAGCGTTGCCCAGTGGGAACTTTTGTTCACCCAACAAATGCACCGGGAAAAGCGTCATGGGAATGCAAAGCATGCCCAGAAGGTCAGTATCAAGTGCACTTGTCATCATTACAACTAGAAATACGCGTCTCGCATAACAACCTTGCGAAGCTCGGGGGAGGATGCACTGCAAAATTTTAGCAATGTGGGATGGAGAGATGGAATTTCTGATTTGACTGGAGAGGTTGAGTTGCACGCCGGCAATGGCCCCGAAATTTAAGGTTGAGACATTTTCGTTGCTAGTCGCTTCCATTTAACTTGTACTTAGTACCCTGTCTTCCTAAAATAAAATAAATGGGAGCTGGTACTGGTCAGTTTTGGATTTTAAGTTGTGGGTCGCTGTAACTGCTATGGCCGCGGACTGGGTACCAAAAGATCCTCAGGCCTTCCCCCCCAACCTATCTTCATTAATTTTTGTCAGAAGGAAAATTGGTCTGAAAGTGGATTTATAGGTGGTTTTCACGTTACGTCACGGCGGCCATGTTGGTGCATACCTACAAAAGAACTTAAATGAATTTCCTTTGTTATGTGCACCAACATGGCCGCCATGGCCTTTGTCATTTGAGTCCCACAGGACTGAAGGTCACGTGAGTGAAAACCATCTATAGTACTGTTGTGGACATGGGTCCAGGACAATATGCAGTGATGTTCTGTTTATTTTGATTGGGTGAGAGTTGTTTATCAGGAATACAGCTAACTTCTGCTGTCTCGATTAAATGTTGAAGCTTGTGAGTGCTATCTCCCAAATTAACCTGTTCCCTTTAGATACTGTTGTAGGTTTTGTTCTATATACTGGGTCTTAAATTATTGCTAACCCAATTCACTATTCGCTTGAATGGTTGATATCGCGCGAGTTTACTGTTGCTGAAGAGTCATGTTGCACAAAAAATAACAACTCAATGGTGGTACAGTTGTGAAAAAATAATAATTTAATCTTACTCAAAAACAGCAATGAGAGTACAGTAACACAGAATAGTAATTAAATGTAGCATTGTCATACAATGTCATGTCATTTAAGCTTATATCAAAGTTCCTTAGTGACCTTAGTGAGAATTTCAATAAACATCAATTTACAGTATGTACTTAGAGAATAGTTTCCAGTGTTTGAGTACTAAGCCAATTTATAGATAATATAAATTTAAGTTAATGTGACAACCATGAAAGGGAAATTACAATAGTTAACAGCTCAGGCCTCTAAGTAAACATATCTGTAACGCAATACACTAACAAGACAATGGCCCCTGTGTTTACATCCAAAGGTCAGTTCTACCTCATGCGTCTGGCACGCGATGTCATTTCTAGGCCAATCACAATGCAGCAACCCTGCATTGTCAATCAAGACGGTGGGCTTCATTCACATTCCCTGTGTATACTTCATAATTCTCTGATCTTTCCAAGTGTTGGTCACGAAATTTTACGTGGATTGTTCTACAAATTCTCTGCGTAAACGCCGTTTACCGGTCAGCTCTGAGCTGTGCCCAGAATTTACTCGAAATCCGCTCGGTTTCGCAAGGATTATGCCGCCAACTCGACGGTCTCGTGCCACAAACAATGGTAGCATCGATCCAGCAATATTGGACGCCCTACCAGTTGCGGAGATTCGCAGTCTTTGCCGAGAGAGGAAACTTTCTTCAACGGGGAACAAGAACACTCTGGTGACCCGGTTACGTGCTTCGGGTTTTGTAATCCTGGCTCCAAACGACCAGAGAACTCAGACCCGTGCAGAATCCAATGAAACGTCACCCCGCCAGGACCACGAGGCTCACGATAACAACTTTACCGAGGGGCAATTAAACAGTATTCGCCGCCTAATCCAGGAATCAATCGCTACCGCCTCCAGGGAGATTGCCAGCGAGGCAGCCTCGGCCGCAGTTCAGGCCTTGCAATCGTCTAATTCAGCCACAAATCGCCCGCCGCTTGTCACGGGTCAACAAAACGCCATGACCACACTACAAGTTCAAAGCCAAACGGAGGCGTGCCGCAATGCCAGCCCATTTCAGGATGCCCCTGCCACGTACGTCAAGGACATACAATCTGGTGAGTTTTTTGAATTGTCAAAACTCTTACCCAAGAACCTTTCAACCTTGGAGGAGGAGGATAATTTAGTGCTTACCCTCGACAATTCTGTCGTTCGGGTTTCTAAGAAGTCCAAAACTGCCTCCTCCACTATTACAGATATCGAACAGTGGACGACGGCATTTACAACATACATGAGCATATTCACGCACAAGTTTCCCCAGCGTTCCCAGGAGTTGCTGCAGTACCTAAGCCTGATTCGATATGCCGCCCGGGTACACAAGGGTTTAGGGTGGGCAATTTATGATTACAAATTTCGCCAAAAGGCCAGCCTAGATAAAACCCTTGTTTGGTCAGATATCGACATGCAACTCTGGCTCAAGATATTTACGGTGGCACCTTCTGTGCTAAAGGAGGAGTACCCCCTTTTTCCCAAAGGACCCCAGACCAATAGTGTCTCGCCCGGGGGCGAACTGCGAGGCACATGTCACGCCTTCAACCGTGGCGGACAGTGCATCAGGGATCCATGTAGCTTTAGACACGCGTGTAACCGCTGCTCCGGGTCCCACCCAGGATACCATTGCCCCACAGCACCTAGAAAACCAGTGGACCTCAGGGATAGGGACGGAGACAAGGGGACCCCCCACTCAGGCCTCCCCCGAAGGAAGTAGAGGGTTTTCTGGGGCTCTCCCTACCCCTATTAATGTACATAACCTAGAAAGGGCACTTTTCGACCACCCTGATCACTCATTTGTCTCCGACCTGTGTAATAGTCTTAAGCACGGTGCCAATGTAGGATACACTGGGCCCCGAGTTCCAAGATTTTCCCGTAATTTACCAACTGCACTAGAGCAGCCGCAGGTGGTCACTGCTAATTTAATGAAAGAAGTTGCCTTGGGTCGTGTGGCTGGTCCGTTCCCTTCTCCCCCGTTCCCTAACTTTCAGGTATCCCCAATTGGGTTAGTTCCAAAGAAACATTCCGATAAATTCAGGACCATCTTCCATCTATCTTTCCCAAAATCGGGCACAACCAGCATTAACTCCTCCATTTCTAAAGAGGACTATAGTTTGCAGTACATCACCATTGACAATGCCATTGAAGGGATCTTAAGCCTAGGCCAAGGGTCATATTTGGCCAAGACAGACATTGAGTCTGCCTTCCGCCTTATTCCACTTCGCCCTTCTGACTATGAGCTTTTTGGTATGTACTGGGAGGGCTCTTATTACTACGACAAAGTTCTTCCCTTCGGATTGCGGAGTGCCCCATTTCTCTTTAATCAGCTTTCTGAGGCGCTTGAGTGGATCCTTCTCAATAAGTGCTCTATTTCTTTTGTCTGTCACATTCTGGATGATTTCCTAATTATCGAGCCTGCCTTAGACTCGCCTACACCCAGCCAGGGATGCATGCAGAGCCTGTCCAGCATGTTGATTGCTTTTAGAAATTTTGGTATCCCTATTGCTGTGGATAAGACACAGGGGCCATGTACCTCCCTAGAATTTATGGGCATTATTTTGGACTCTGCTAGGATGGAGGCCCGTCTTCCTCCTGACAAGGTTGGGCGCATCCAAACTTCTTTGACCCTTTTTGAGTCTAAGAAGTCATGTACTTTGAAGGAATTACAGGCGCTCATTGGTACCCTAAACTTTGCATGTAAGGTGGTCCCCCCCGGACGACCTTTCTTGCAGCGCATGATCGAGTTGACCCGCCGGGTTTCTCAACCCCATCACCATATCAAGTTAAGCTCCGGGTTTTTCAAGGATCTTAGTATGTGGCAAGATTTTATTTCCAGTTGGAATGGAGCTAATTTTTTCTTATCAAAGGGTTGGGTTAACTCGGATTCCCTGCAATTGCATACTGATGCCTCCGGTTCTTTAGGTTTCGGCGGTATCTTTGGCCCCCAGTGGTTCCATGGTCGCTGGAGAGCTCCTCAGCAACTTGGGCAACCTGGCATCAGCATTGCCTGGCAAGAGCTTTTTGCCTTGGTAGTTGCATGCCATTTGTGGGGCGCATCTTTTTGTAATAAGCGTATCCTGTTTTTCTGCGACAACCAGTCAGTCGTAGACATTGTGAATTCTAAGCGGTCTCGCATCCCTCGGGTAATGGACTTGGTTCGCCACCTGACTCTTCTGACACTAAGGTATAATTTTTACCTGAAAGTCAGACATATTGAGGGCAAACGGAACGAAGTCGCTGACTCAATTTCTCGCTTTCAGGTGGAAAGGTTCCGCATGCTGGCCCCACATGCAGACCTGACTCCTTGTCCAGTACCAGAGGCACTCTGGGAGATTTAGATGAAGATATTAACCACTACTTTGAATTATCCATTGCCTCCTCAACTCGACAAACTTACACCTCTGCTGAAAAACGGTTTGTAGATTTTTGCTCCCTATATCGCCCCCGGTCTGGGAGTTGCCTACCAGCAGATGAAGATACCCTTATCCAGTATGTTGCTTACCTGGCTAAGTCCATCAAACACTCGTCAATCAAGGGCTATCTCGCCGCTGTTCGCCATTTCCACATTCGTTCTGGTTTTGTGCTTGATCTAAACAAGTTTCTACGCTTACAACTTGTCTGCAGAGGCATCAAACGTTCACAGGGTACAAGCTTAACTAGAGTTCGGTTGCCCATTAATATCCAACACCTGCGGCTTTTCTATAGTCTTTTAGCCATCTCTTACACCTCTAATCATGATTCAGTCATGACCTGGGCCGCAATGACTCTCGCATTCTTTGGTTTTCTGCGCCTCGGGGAGTTAACATGTACCGGTAAATTCTCCCCAGACACCCATCTGTCCCTGGGTGATGCCACTTTCCTCCCCTTTTGGGACAATCCTGATTCCATGTCTGTCCGTATTAAGGTTTCCAAGACCGACCCATTTCGATCTGGCCAGACTATTCTGGTAGGGAAAACAAACCAACCAGTGTGTCCAGTCAAGGCAATGAAGGCCTATATATCAATTCGGAATTCCACACCTGGGCCCCTGTTCATATACTCATCTGGGCAACCACTAACAAAGGATGCTCTGACCTCAGAAACAAGGCAGCTTCTTTCACAGTCGGGCTTTAACCCATCTGAATATGCAGGCCATAGTTATAGGATTGGGGCGGCTACAACAGCGGCTGCTGTGGGCCTTCCTCCGTGGCTTATTAAAATACTAGGTCGCTGGTCTTCTGATTGCTACGAGCGATATATCAGATGTCCTCAACCCCTAATTTTCAAAGTCTCACAGAAACTAATTGGGGATTCCCACTAAGTAGGTTATTTAAATTCAATTTTGTTTTTGTTCGTCATGGGGAATACACTCTGTGTATTTGTGGGGATGAAGTGCTCCATACAGGTCACCCTTTGCCCCATAGACTCACATGGTCAGCTATCTTGGTAGACTGGGACCCCAGGATAGCTGTGTTACCATGGTAACAATGAGTCCATAGTCGGTTGATGATCAGTCTTTTGAGAGGATTAGGACCTTTCAGGGCCTGGGGATTAGGACCCCATATAGAGGATTAGTACCTCTCAGAGCCTGGGGATTAGGACCCCATATAGAGGATTAGGACCTCTCAGTGGCCTGGGGATTAGGACCCCATATAGAGGATTAGGACCTCTCAGTGGCCTGGGGATTAGGACCCCATGTGAGGCTTAGGACTCTCGTTGCCAAGCGACCTGAAATGTATGATCCTTATAGATGATATGTATCGGCAACTCGAGTACTTCATCCCCTACCCCATTTCCCCACATAATTCATTGTCTTGTGTTATTTCATGGGTTGGGAGCATTAAAGCCAATTTATAGATAATATAAATTTAAGTTAATGTGACAACCATGAAAGGGAAATTACAATAGTTAACAGCTCAGGCCTCTAAGTAAACATATCTGTAACGCAATACACTAACAAGACAATGGCCCCTGTGTTTACATCCAAAGGTCAGTTCTACCTCATGCGTCTGGCACGCGATGTCATTTCTAGGCCAATCACAATGCAGCAACCCTGCATTGTCAATCAAGACGGTGGGCTTCATTCACATTCCCTGTGTATACTTCATAATTCTCTGATCTTTCCAAGTGTTGGTCACGAAATTCCCACCCACCAACCCCTTGTCTTGTTGGCATATTTGCAACATAATTATAGCATACAGATTCTATTCAAAGTAATTAATTAATTAATTTTGTGACTTTTTATATAGTGTCAGCAACGTTACCAGAAATGATTAATTTTTGTGCCATTATTTATGCCCATTAAGACTTTGTTAAAAATGTTACTGTCATTCAGCCAAGTGCTGTTGTGGACTTGTGCAGCATGTCTGCCCATTAAGACTTTGTTTAAAATGTTACTGTTATTCAGCCTAGTGCTGTTATATGGACTTGTGCAGCATGTCTGCCCATTAAGACTTTGTTTAAACTGTTACTGTTATTCAGCCTAGTGCTGTTATATGGACTTGTGCAGCATGTCTGCCCATTAAGACTTGGTTACAAATGTTACTGCCTAGAACTGTTTTGGATCTGTTTTTGTAATTTTAAAGCAGGTCCAGATTGTTGTAAGTTTCTCAGCTGAGGCATTACTTATTCAATAAACTTTGGGAGGGGATGAAGTGCTCCATACAGGTCACCCTTTGCCCCATAGACTCACATGGTCAGCTATCTTGGTAGACTGGGACCCCAGGATAGCTGTGTTACCATGGTAACAATGAGTCCATAGTCGGTTGATGATCAGTCTTTTGAGAGGATTAGGACCTTTCAGGGCCTGGGGATTAGGACCCCATATAGAGGATTAGTACCTCTCAGAGCCTGGGGATTAGGACCCCATATAGAGGATTAGGACCTCTCAGTGGCCTGGGGATTAGGACCCCATATAGAGGATTAGGACCTCTCAGTGGCCTGGGGATTAGGACCCCATGTGAGGCTTAGGACTCTCGTTGCCAAGCGACCTGAAATGTATGATCCTTATAGATGATATGTATCGGCAACTCGAGTACTTCATCCCCTACCCCATTTCCCCACATAATTCATTGTCTTGTGTTATTTCATGGGTTGGGAGCATTAAATATATTATATTGAAAAAATATCCTCTTGTCATCTGCCTGTCAGTTGTTTAGCTACTTTAAATTTTGTTGTTTGCAAAAGGTAGATAAAAGAATAATTTATAGAGGGTTGTATATCTTTAAATGTAGGTTGTTTGAATTGAAGAGCATTGAAGAGCGGATTAAAGTGCGGTGATTTGAGCTAGTTTTTTTTATCGTTCTTCTTCTCTGAGCCTTTCCTATAATCCGTGTTTGCTTTTACCTACCGTATGAAAGATATTAGTCACGAGTATTTAGCTGATCGTGTAATTCTTGCCGCATTTCGTTGCGTGAAACAGAATCATTTTGTCCAACACTTCCAGTCGGTGTCGCCTCTCCTGATCGGTTTCGTTCAGAATTGTATTGGCAGCATTTTGTCAAGGCGTTTGAACCTACTCAAACGGTGTGCCCAGGCTGTTCGAAGTCTTTGTAATCGATGCTCTCGTTGTTTCTTCGTTGCTCGATCGCGCTGAATTTCAAGTCGCCGTTCTCGCTTCAGCGGAGTTTCGGTGGTTAATTGTCTCGGGCAAGGATTTCCAGCCACTTGTTGAATCCAGCGTTGTTGCTCTTTCTCATTTGCATCAGAAATTGGTCGTGTTTCACCGAGAGTAAACATTTTTCACAGACGATGAGTAAGGGTAAACCCGTCAGCCCGGCCCCATGATATATATATATATATAAAGCCATCATGGTAACAACCGGGAGGGCACATTGTTTATACATCATTGTATATTACGCTCACTGTTCATACAGTTTGAGCACTCTCTGGATTTGGTGGAGAGCCTCGTAAGAGGTGTTCACTATTGGCATATTGCTTCGCTCACTGCTCGCAGTTTGAGCACTCTTGTGACTCCACAATGCAATCCAACAATGTGTAACCGTACATCCTGTGCCCATGTTCAGGAGTTGCCATAAAGCCATTATGGTAACAACCGGGAGGGCACATTGTATACATAATTGTATATATATATATATATATATATATATATATATATATATATATATCCAAGTTGAAGATTCACCGGCGAATCCAATAAAGTGCTCTACAGTGTAGGAGCAGAATAATCCAAGAAGGAAAATCACTCAACTTTGATGACCATAAGTTTAATACAAACTTGTTTCGTAGGTGTTGAGAAGACCGAGCAGTTTTTATGCAGGATGAGATGGAAAGCGTTTTATTACCTTCATCCCGTGGAAAGTGCGAACAAGGAAACATTTGGGTTTAAAACAAAAAACTGCCCGCCAGTCGTCCAGGAGATGAAATCATTTGAAGAAGGTATGACGAAAATTATTAGAAACATTTCTTACAAAGATATTGGATGTCAGTTTCAAGAAGACCTAAAGAAAGACATTGCTACTGTGAAAGAAGAGAACCGTCTCTTTGTGAAAGCTGACAAATCTACGAACTTTTATAAATTAGACACTAATCAATACAATCAGCTTTTGAATGCTAACGTAACCAAAACATACAAAAAAGCAGACAAGAATAAAATAAGCACGATTGATAATGAAGCAAAACGTATTACGATGAAATTAGACATAGACGATCGTGTGGAGCGAATGGCTACGAAGGAAGCGTTTATAACACTTAAAGATCACAAGGAAAATTTTGCAAACAAGCCTACTTGCCGTCTGATAAATCCTTCTAAATCGGAAATAGGCAAAATAAGCAAGCAAATCCTCGAGAAAATTAACCGAAAGCTTGTAAATGCTACTAACGTCAACCAGTGGAAAAATACATCATCTGTTCTACAGTGGTACAAGCAGTTAACCAACAAGCCTGCTTCAGCATTTATATGCTTTGATGTTGTTGAATTTTACCCTTCCATTTCTGAAGCGCTTCTTCACCGCGCCTTGAACTTTGCATCTAGACATGTAACCATTACAGCCGATGAACGCGAAGTAATCATAAACGCTAAGCACTCTCTTCTGTTCAGCAAAGGGGACCCATGGGAAAAGAGATCTTCGACCACGCTCTTCGATGTTACCATGGGAAGCTACGACGGGGCGGAAACATGTGAACTTGTCGGCTGTTTTCTACTGGCACAATTAAAGAAGATTCAAGGAATTGACATAGGCCTATACAGGGATGACGGTCTTGCGGTAATGTCACAAACGCCCAGCAAGGTAGAGAAGGTAAAGAAGGAAATTTGCAAAATTTTCGCAGACAATGGATTACGTGTCACTATTGAAGCAAACAAGAAAGTAGTTAATTTTCTCGACGTGACGCTCGACCTGAACACTGGAAAGTTCAAACCATACTCCAAACCAGCAAACCACCCGCTTTATGTACACAGCAAATCAAATCACCCGCCTAACATCATTAGGAACATCCCACAATCAATTAACAGGAGACTGTCTGAAATATCGTGCGACGAAGAAACATTCAATGAGGCGGCACCAGAATATCAGGAAGCATTGCGGAAGAGCGGTTATGATTATAAACTCCGATTCAACCCACCAGCACCAAGAGCAGCAACACAACAGCGTACACGAAGAAGGAATGTGATATGGTTTAACCCGCCATATAGTAAGAATGTTCAAACTAATGTAGGTAAAGAGTTCTTTAAGTTAATAGATAAATGCTTTCCGAGCGGCCATGTATTAAGGAAAATATTTAACAGGAACACACTTAAGCTAAGCTATAGTTGTATGCCTAATGTTAAACAAATCATAGATGGACACAACAAGATCACTCTGAAAAAGGCAGAACAGCAAGGTAGTATAGATAATGTTGAAAGGAAGTGTAGTTGTAGAAAGAAAGAAGAGTGCCCATTGAACGGAGAATGTCTAACTAAAGAAATAGTTTATCAAGCTAAAGTCAAGACGCAAGAAAGTGCAGAGACCTATCTAGGTTTAACAGCTAACGAATTTAAAACTAGATGGCGTAACCATAAGGCGTCATTTAACAATGAAAATAGAAAGAACGATACAGAATTAAGTAAATATTTATGGCAGTTAAAGGACCGAAAACAGGAATATAACATCACCTGGAAAATTCTAGCAAAAGCCAAGGCATATTCGAATCAAACGAAACGATGCAATCTGTGTATTGCAGAAAAACATTTGATAATAACTAAACCGCAAATGGCTTCGCTTAATAGGAGAAACGAGCTTATTTCAACGTGTAGACACAGACGTAAATATATTTTAAAACACACCCTAGAATAAGTTCTACCGAAGCAAGTAGTGCGCGCGCATGTATTCTTTAGGCGCGCGCATATTTTTAACGGTTTTTTAACGGTTAGGTAGAGTGTGCGTCTTGCGAAATCATACATATAAATAACGTAGTCAAACAAGGGATCAATCATTGTAAGTTTAACTGAGGAGTGGGTGGCAACACCTACGAAACAAGTTTGTATTAAACTTATGGTCATCAAAGTTGAGTGATTTTCCTTCTTGGATTATTCTGCTCCTACACTGTAGAGCACTTTATTGGATTCGCCGGTGAATCTTCAACTTGGATAATTTACGCTCCTGTTAAGTAGAGCACTGTTTACCGAAGAACCAAAAATGGAACGGACCTCGTTCAATTACTCAACGAAATGCATCCCTGTGGCATCGAAAAGGAACTACGAAAAATGTATGATTGAGAAGACCGAGCAGTTTTTATGCAGGATGAGATGGAAAGCGTTTTATTACCTTCATCCCGTGGAAAGTGCGAACAAGGAAACATTTGGGTTTAAAACAAAAAACTGCCCGCCAGTCGTCCAGGAGATGAAATCATTTGAAGAAGGTATGACGAAAATTATTAGAAACATTTCTTACAAAGATATTGGATGTCAGTTTCAAGAAGACCTAAAGAAAGACATTGCTACTGTGAAAGAAGAGAACCGTCTCTTTGTGAAAGCTGACAAATCTACGAACTTTTATAAATTAGACACTAATCAATACAATCAGCTTTTGAATGCTAACGTAACCAAAACATACAAAAAAGCAGACAAGAATAAAATAAGCACGATTGATAATGAAGCAAAACGTATTACGATGAAATTAGACATAGACGATCGTGTGGAGCGAATGGCTACGAAGGAAGCGTTTATAACACTTAAAGATCACAAGGAAAATTTTGCAAACAAGCCTACTTGCCGTCTGATAAATCCTTCTAAATCGGAAATAGGCAAAATAAGCAAGCAAATCCTCGAGAAAATTAACCGAAAGCTTGTAAATGCTACTAACGTCAACCAGTGGAAAAATACATCATCTGTTCTACAGTGGTACAAGCAGTTAACCAACAAGCCTGCTTCAGCATTTATATGCTTTGATGTTGTTGAATTTTACCCTTCCATTTCTGAAGCGCTTCTTCACCGCGCCTTGAACTTTGCATCTAGACATGTAACCATTACAGCCGATGAACGCGAAGTAATCATAAACGCTAAGCACTCTCTTCTGTTCAGCAAAGGGGACCCATGGGAAAAGAGATCTTCGACCACGCTCTTCGATGTTACCATGGGAAGCTACGACGGGGCGGAAACATGTGAACTTGTCGGCTGTTTTCTACTGGCACAATTAAAGAAGATTCAAGGAATTGACATAGGCCTATACAGGGATGACGGTCTTGCGGTAATGTCACAAACGCCCAGCAAGGTAGAGAAGGTAAAGAAGGAAATTTGCAAAATTTTCGCAGACAATGGATTACGTGTCACTATTGAAGCAAACAAGAAAGTAGTTAATTTTCTCGACGTGACGCTCGACCTGAACACTGGAAAGTTCAAACCATACTCCAAACCAGCAAACCACCCGCTTTATGTACACAGCAAATCAAATCATCCGCCTAACATCATTAGGAACATCCCACAATCAATTAACAGGAGACTGTCTGAAATATCGTGCGACGAAGAAACATTCAATGAGGCGGCACCAGAATATCAGGAAGCATTGCGGAAGAGCGGTTATGATTATAAACTCCGATTCAACCCACCAGCACCAAGAGCAGCAACACAACAGCGTACACGAAGAAGGAATGTGATATGGTTTAACCCGCCATATAGTAAGAATGTTCAAACTAATGTAGGTAAAGAGTTCTTTAAGTTAATAGATAAATGCTTTCCGAGCGGCCATGTATTAAGGAAAATATTTAACAGGAACACACTTAAGCTAAGCTATAGTTGTATGCCTAATGTTAAACAAATCATAGATGGACACAACAAGATCACTCTGAAAAAGGCAGAACAGCAAGGTAGTATAGATAATGTTGAAAGGAAGTGTAGTTGTAGAAAGAAAGAAGAGTGCCCATTGAACGGAGAATGTCTAACTAAAGAAATAGTTTATCAAGCTACCGTCAAGACGCAAGAAAGTGCAGAGACCTATATAGGTTTAACAGCTAACGAATTTAAAACTAGATGGCGTAACCATAAGGCGTCATTTAACAATGAAAATAGAAAGAACGATACAGAATTAAGTAAATATTTATGGCAGTTAAAGGACCGAAAACAGGAATATAACATCACCTGGAAAATTCTAGCAAAAGCCAAGGCATATTCGAATCAAACGAAACGATGCAATCTGTGTATTGCAGAAAAACATTTGATAATAACTAAACCGCAAATGGCTTCGCTTAATAGGAGAAACGAGCTTATTTCAACGTGTAGACACAGACGTAAATATATTTTAAAACACACCCTAGAATAAGTTCTACCGAAGCAAGTAGTGCGCGCGCATGTATTCTTTAGGCGCGCGCATATTTTTAACGGTTTTTTAACGGTTAGGTAGAGTGTGCGTCTTGCGAAATCATACATATAAATAACGTAGTCAAACAAGGGATCAATCATTGTAAGTTTAACTGAGGAGTGGGTGGCAACACCTACGAAACAAGTTTGTATTAAACTTATGGTCATCAAAGTTGAGTGATTTTCCTTCTTGGATTATATATATATATATATATATATATATATATATATATATATATCTTGATGGTGTCGTGCGGTTGCCTGGCAACAAAAATCGCGACCGCTGACAATGTCGCACTCTCATGTTTATTCATGGGGCCGGGCTGACGGGTTTACCCTTACTCATCGTCTGTGAAAAATGTTTACTCTCGGTGAAACACGACCAATTTCTGATGCAAATGAGAAAGAGCAACAACGCTGGATTCAACAAGTGGCTGGAAATCCTTGCCCGAGACAATTAACCACCGAAACTCCGCTGAAGCGAGAACGGCGACTTGAAATTCAGCGCGATCGAGCAACGAAGAAACAACGAGAGCATCGATTACAAAGACTTCGAACAGCCTGGGCACACCGTTTGAGTAGGTTCAAACGCCTTGACAAAATGCTGCCAATACAATTCTGAACGAAACCGATCAGGAGAGGCGACATTTTTTTTTTTCGCTCGAATTCGCGCGGCTCAGCTCCCGAGAGACGAGGAATTAATATGAACTTGGAGTGGAGGCAACAGTGGTATAACGTAGAGGTTAAGCGCGTCGCATTTTCCACCTTAAGGTCGTTGGTAAATAAAAATAAGACACCTGGTCTCAGCTGGTCACCATGTTGTTACCGTAACAAAACTTTCCTTCAGGTTGTTTCTCTTCATATTAAGTTACATAAATAGGTACCGGCGAACATGATGATGGGGATTAATCATGCGATGGAGTAGCATCCCATCTAGGGGGAATATGAATACTCTCACTTGCCAGGAGCCCATAATCCCGGAGCGTGCAACTTCCATACTGCGCCTGTGAAACGGCGTTTTTACAAGTAGGTTTATTTTTAGATAAGCCTTTCCCGTGAAAAACCAATCACAAGCAATTGCATAATTAATAACATTCACATAGCGACTGGAAATCAGACATTCGCCACACAGGAATGTGAACATGTGAATAGTTATTAATTATGTAATTGCTTGTGATTGGCTTTCCGAAACCAATTCGCGGGAAAGGCTTATCTAAAAATAAACCTACTTGTAAAAACGCCGTTGCACGAATATATGGTAGTTGCACGCTCCGGGTAATGGGCTCCTGCACTTGCTTAATGTTATGGGAATCGGCTGAGCTGCAGTAGTTGTAGGCCACTTAGCTCGACAAAGCTTAATCCCCTCTTTAGAAAGCCGAGTAGAATCTACTTTTTCATCACTATCGTAAACTTACAAACAGTTTCACTGAAAGTTGGGCTGCAATACATGTAGTCAAACTTAAACCTGTAGCCGCCCAGGTTTCATTTTATCTCATTAACAGTACCTCTTCACTGAGCAAACAACTTTCTGTCGTGATTTACTAGCAATACCATTTTGGTATTTTTTCAGGCACAAACACAACCATGTTTGCTGGGTTCAGGGCATGCTGGTGCTTGAAAAATTATTACCGCTTGGATCGCTTTGGACCCTGTGCTGCCTGCCCTGGTCATGGTGTAGAGTGCTCCAGTGACAAAGTAAATTTGTCACGTGGATTTTACTGGGAATGGGCTGACAACAGCAGAAATGACAACAAATCCACCTACAAGCTTTTGGTCGCGAACTTGGCCATCGAGAGTGATAGATACAACAACAAAACAATACGATTTAGTGGCAATGTCCCAAAAGCTTATAAATGCCTACGAGAACACTCTTGTCTTGGAGGAATAGACTCAGCATGTGCCGAAGGTTATGCTGGACCACTTTGTGGCAACTGCCAATCAGGATACTATAAACGGGCGCTATCATGCCAAAAGTGCCCTTCAAAGAAACTCATTGGAGTACAGCTTGGAATGCTGTCTTTGATTATTCTGATAATTATCCTTGTTATCGTTAAGAGCAAAAAATCATCGACTTCAGGAAGGCGAACGATAGCCGACATGTTTCTTGCCCACGTGAAGATTGTCATCGGGTTCTATCAAGTTCTGGCTGGTGTACTGCAAGCTTTCTCTTATATAAAGTGGCCATCCGAAGTTTCTGTCCTTGAGAGCTACATTAGATTTGTTCAGCTTAACTTCCTGCAGATTGTTTCCCCGAGTTGTGTGAAAGAAACGATCAATATAAACGCTTATGGTGACTTTGTTTTTACTCTGGCTGGAAACGTGTGCATTATTACCCTGCCGATGTTTTGTTACCTCGTAAGGTTGGCTTGGATGAAGATGAAAGCGCAACAAAGCGACGAAAGCGAAGCCAATGACATAAAAAAGCCTTATCTGAAAGTCACCATGTTTCTGCTGTTTGTTGCCTATCCAACTACTTGTGTCAATATTTTTCAGATTCTTCCTCTTTCCTGCCATGAACTATGCCCATTTGAAGGTGCCGATAACTGCCCATCTTTTTTACGAGCTGACTATTCTATTAAGTGTGACACTGATAGGCACCGAAAATACGCGTGGGCAGCATACGCCTCGTTGTCGTATGTGGTTGGATTTCCCATTTTCCTGACCTTCCTCGTGTGGAAAAACCATCTGAGGGCTCGAAACAGACCCAAGAGGCTCTCGATAACAGAAAGTAGATCTAACGTAAACTCAATGGCGTTCGCCATCTTGTTTTTACACGAAAACTACTCGCCGAGTTGCTGGTATTGGGAAAGTATTGAAATGGCGCGAAAAGTTATCCTGTCGGCTGGTGTCATCTTTGTAGGTTCCGAAAGCCGTACGCAAGTCGGTATCGCGGCCATGATTTCTGCCAGCTTTGCAATGTTACACGGGCGGTTTCGACCCATTCCTGATAGATTTGAGGATTATCTGCAAATGACGTCTCTTTTGGTGACATCATTCAACCTTTCGATTGGAGTGTTGTTAAGGATGCCTTCAGATGAACTAACCGGCAGCGTGGGAGCAAGCAATGACAACGAGGGCCTTGGCATTTTACTGTTGGTCACTAACGGTCTGGTGATAGGTGTTGTATTTGGTAAGATCACTTATCTTTAATGGAACTGTAGACGTAATTAATGTTAGTGAATGTATTTTATGTTTTAATTAACAGTTACACTGCTACTGTTGCTATGAGCTTGCTATGTGCTGTTTTAATAACTTTTCAAGACAACCAGGGGTCAATTCAATAAAACTTTTACAAGTGTAGCCATTGTTTTCTACCTCTGAAACAATGGCTACACTTGTAAATTACACTTGTAAAAGTTTTATTGAATTGACCCCAGGTCTTATAACTAAAAAACTATAGAAACTGGGGTGGCCATGCCATGAAGGTAGACGTTGTTAATAGAAATGTTGTATTTAATTGCTATTTCTTGTGCCTCAACTGAACAATGGAACAAGCTCCCAGGAAATATTCATAACAGTTACAAATTTAAAACTGCTGTACCGTACCGGCGCAACCATTTTAATTTATTGAATTACTAGGAATTACTAGAGTGGTTTTGATTTTTAAATTGACAATTATTGTATTATTTTGCTGAAATATTTCTATTTCAATTTACTTTCCCTGATTGTATTAAATAATTCGTCTGTATTTCTTATTTATTTTTATACTGATGCGATGCGGTTATTTTATATTCCTTTATTGGTTAATAAAGTAGATAGATGTAGATGAACACTGATCTTCAAGCATGGCGACCCCCATTGATCTTCCCTTTTTCATAACTTAATGATCTACCCAATTTTATAGAACCAAAACGGTCTTCCAGCCCAATACCAGCACTAAAGTTTTACCACAGTATTCTTTAATTGACGTCTATATTTAGAAACAAGTAAGATGCAATTCCAAAGATACATTGTAATAGGAAATATTATTGATAGCAATAGTCCCCACGGACCACAGTTAATTAAATGAAAGGTACTTATAATTAAATATTGCAAACCAAAAGTATCCAGTGTTGCAAAATAATTTACTCATCGTTGTCTCTCAATCGCACTTTTTTTATTTTGCAGTTCGGTATTTGACCATTTTTGTGCAGTTTGCAATGGATTGTCGCAAAAACCCTCGTTTGAGTTGGAGCTGCATTTGGCTGCTGCTAAGTACTGCACAGGAAGCCCAAGCAGACGTAGCCGATGCTGTTGCACAATGTCCTGACTTTGAGATGCCTGGTATTATAGCTGAAGTAAATGAGTCCTGCCAAGTTAATGACACAGTTGACAATGATGAAGGCTTCACGGCAAGCTACAATAGCTTGCAACGTGCGTAATCTATTACGAAGGAAAATTCTTTGCATGAAACAAATTAATTCATTCTTCGACAAAAAGAGTTGAGTTAAAATAACCGTTGCAATAGACTATTTGTCTCGGAACTGTGGGATTGACAGTACAGATATACACTGTATTATTAATTAAGTTGCTTCTCATTTCCTTGACTATTCTATCGATGATCAGTGTAATTATATCATATTATTCGTTTACAAATACTTCAATCTGATTCGTTGTGCTACTCACTATCTATTATGTTATAAAAAATGACTAGCAAAAGTAGTAAACACTAACCATTCTTCGGTAAGAGGGAGAGGAGGAGGGGTTGGGTGATTTTGAGAAAAATAATATCCTGCAAGCTAACTCTCTTGGGAAAATATCCTGAGAGTGTGAACAGAGACACAGGTAAAATTGGAGCGCAGACAAGTTCACCCCCCTCCCCTCCCCTCAAAAGTCTAATGGTTCGCCCCAAAGAATTGACAAGTAAAGAAAATTATTGTAAACGATCAAAAAAGTTATAAACATTTATTTGTTTTTGACTATAGCTAAGTAAACTCAGACAGGTATTTTGCCAGTTTTTGGACTTATAAGAAAGAATATAATGAGACTTTGACTAAATATAAATACCTTGAATTGCATAGGAGTCTGATTTTCGAAGTTAAATGTCTAAAGTGGGAGTATATTTGCACTCCACCAAAACATTCTTCGAATTTGTTTAGCCCAAATTCAAACACCTGGAATAAGTTATTAACTTCCGTAATTATACCTAACAAAACCAGAGGCATTCAATGTAACACATAATAAAGAAAGCCTTTCATTAGAATAGTGTGGTTATTAAGAAGGGTAATTCGGGTTGCACCCTAGTCATCTACTCTCATGCGATAAAAATCTCGAGCCCGCAGTCTAATTGCTGCGCGGAAGTAAGCTTTTATACTAAGTTGGATGCAGTGTGCACCGTTCATATCAGTGATCGTGTGAGGGGTACGTAGAGTAACTACACCAGCAATTTCTGCAAGAAATAAGGAAGCAATCCGAGCGCGGTGTCAAAGTGTTATAGCAATCACATATTATTAAGGGAAATAAGTCACCTGACTTGAGAATTATTAACTTACTACTTCTAATATAAATTAAAGTTAATGACGGATCCGGATCTTTAGGTTATTCGCAAGGGTCTTTTAAAGCGTTCTATCCATGCCCAACTTGCCGAGATAATAATAAAGAATGATTACTGGAGATTGATCTCAAGACAAAACATCACATTTGGCTAAAACATTACATAAACAGATGAAAGTTCCAGAAACGGCTATTGAGAAAATCAACTTTTATTCGGACGCGGGCGTCAGTGATATTTTTTGAACAAAAATTCACTAACATTAATTGAAACTCAGTTGCTACAGAAAATGGAAAAAATAAAAAACCTTTATGAGAAATATCGAACGTTGAAGACCCGGGGGGGGGGGGGGGGGAGGACTCCCATATCAAAATGACGGGGGTGCTCGTCGTACCTTTTAGGGGTCAAAATTTGTACACTGGTACCTCTTAGGGTGCTAAAATTAAAAATGACCCCCGTTGGAATTATCGCGGTACCTTTTAGAGTATTAAGCCCAGAATATGGCATGTGTGGTTTAAGAATTGGTACCTCTTAGGGTAAAAATTCATTTGAGCCACGCCCATCAAACAACATTCTGGTACCTTTTAGGGTGCTTTTCGGAAATTCCGACGAGCACCCCCGTCATTTTTATATGGGAGTCCCCCTCCCCCGGGGTTGAAGAGCTAGTGTACTTCATACTGGCAATGGAAGGCGACAGATTAAAGTTTGTAATCAGTCTTCTTTTACTTAGTGTTGTCATTACCTCTCTTTTTTTGCATTTGAATTGAACGGAATGTTACTCTCCGAAAAATTATTAGTTTCTTTGTTTTAGAAAACCTCACAAGTTGGAAAATAAGCATGTTATTGACCAGTCCCTCGGGGATATGTGATATATTCCCTCGTGGTGTTCCCTCGGGCTACGGCCTCGGGCACGCCACGAGGGGAATATATCACATATCCCCTCGCTCCTGGTCAATAACCCTTACTTAAACTAGGAGTTAGAGACCAAGAAGAAGAGAAGTGAAATTACAAATTAATGTCAATCATATTTTTAGCTTCTTATGCACTTAACTTTTCAATGGAGGGGCGATGTTCAAAATCTGCGCCATTTTGAATAATTATTATGCACGCGCACCAATTTTAAGCCCAAAAGCTGGCCAAAGAAATTGCGGGCTCACCTCGTGGACATGCGCACACAACTATTTTCATGCGCACAAAACTATTTTCAGCTGAAAAATACCTCGTGCGTCCGTCCGACGTCTATCAAGCGTGGATATCTTTGGAATCATTTTTCTCAAACTTCATGTGATGTTTCTTAAAAAGTTCATCGCTTCAACTTGTCAAAGCCTTACCAGGAAAGTTTTTATTAGTACTCCAAGAGCATGTGAAAAGCCCGACGTCGGCGTCCCAACTACAACAAACCGAAGACCTTCGCTGCTGTCCTACTTTGAATTGATGTCCTCGAGTTTACCGAACAACAAAGCAAATCAACCGATTACTCTGACCCAAAGTTGTCTCAAAGCAAATCAACCAAGCCATTGTGCTTTGATCCATAGCGGTCACAAATACAAACCAAACAAACCGAGTCATTGTACTTGGTGGCCATTGCGTCAAATTTACATGTTTTGTTACATTTTCCCTGGTAACTATTCAAGTTACTATCATTCATGTTACTGTTACAAAATTAGTCTCGCACAATCAGTATCTGAACTACATTGTAACTAAGTAGTTCCGATTTCGGATTCTCCCCCAAAACACTGCCTAAGTTAAAACAAAAACACGGCTTGTTAAAGAATCTTGTTAAAGAAAAATAACCTTTGACATTTTTTGTTAATCTTAACAGCCATCTGGGACGTAACAACATTAGCCACTTGGAGTGGCGATTGCGATCGCAGAGATAGAAAAACTTCTATCTCTGCGATCGCAATCGCAACGATCGCAACAATCGCAAGGATCGCAACGTTTTGGTTTCCATATGATCGCAACGGTCGCAAGAATCCCAGTGATCGTCGATCGTAACGATCGCTGCGATCGTTGCGATTATATGGAAACCATGCAGGCTTTAATTGCACTGTAAAATAACTTTAAAGCCTGAGGACCATGTCTTTATCTGGTTGATTGCTTTACTACACAAATTCAACTGTAGATTATAATGTTTCACTTTCACGTTCACAGATTTTCATTCATTTTCTTGTTCTCGTTTCTTTGACCGGTAAAGCCGAAGTCATACTTTTAGAGAATCCATCACGAGCCCGTGGAAAGATTTCGTTCGTGCGAGCCGGCCGTATATGAGCGGCACCGGCAGATATTGTAGTTTTCATTGATTTTGTGTTATAATTATATTATAAATTAACTCCGAAAAGCCAAGTAAGAAGAACTAAATACAAAAATATAAAATACAAAAAAAAAGTAAGAAGAACTAATAAACTGTTGTATTGTATTGTTCATTATTATAAAGGCGTAGTAGAATGATGCGCAGACGAAAGTTTCGTTTTAAGACGACAGTGCATCCTGTAAAGCGTTTTTCGTTTTCAGTTGCTCGTTTCATTTGATGTAAATATTATCATAATGTTTAAAGTAGAACATCCGGTAATTGTACATGCAGTTCATCATGACGGAACAAAAAAGATAGGAAGATGGAGATAAGAATGACTTACATGGTGGCTTTGAACATGATAAAAAAAATTAATATTTTAATATTAATTTTTTTTATTTATTTAAAAATACTGTATGAATGTGAATGTGAATGTGTATAAAAATTATAACCTTCTTGTGACCTTTCACCATACGACGACTGCAGTACAGGCAGCCAAAAGTTAAGGTTTTTTTTACATTTTAGCCAGAGAACGTTTTTATTTTTATTCATTATAATTAACCCTGGCTACGAATCTATAATTTTCTTCTTGTGATCGTTTCATTAATTTTTACCAAAGGAGGATCAAAACAAAAAGGGGAAGAACAATAGTTTGATGTGTTGATTTTTTTGTTAAGATTGAGAAGAGGAAAGTTTCCAAAGTTACAACTTAGGCTCTATGCAAATCTTTTCTTATAAAAAGTCCGGCAAAAGAAATAAAGCATACATGTTGGCAATCAGAATTCACGAAGCTTAAAGATTAAATATAAATATTCAATCAATTAAAGAAGCAATCGATTCGTTTTGTGAAAAATGATTTCACTATATGATAGTTTTATGGCTTATAAATTGTTCGTTATTACTTAATAACGGCGCCAAGAAAAGATAATTTTTCTGGCTAATGAGTCAAAACCAGAAACTACGTCTTACTGAGTTAATTGTTTCTTTTCAACATCTGTTTTTTAAGTTCTAAGTGGTAAATTGACAAAGAACTCATGGCAGGTTAATTGGAATTTAAGTTCTGTTCAACTCCATTGCGGAATTGCGCCCATTGAAACACGTCGATCGAAGATGCATAAATGGCTTAAAATGCTAGCGCTAGCTACTACGATCAAAATTTAAAATCTTATAGAAAATAATACATTCCTTACAGTTTATTAGAAGTGCACATGCCAAAAAAATTGAACTCTTTCGATAGCCGTTTAAACAACTGGAGATTTTTAAATTATTTTTGAATGGTTAAGCTTAGCCGTTCGTTTTTTTTCTAAAACTGATAACATTAACCGTTCGAATGGGTTAACATTGTTTTGAACGGCAAGCAGCAGCCGTTCGAACGACTGAATATTTTTTCCAAACTGATAACCCTAGCCGTTCGAACGGGTGAATATATATTTTTTGAATGCCTCAGCCGTTCGAACGGCCGCATATATTTTTTTGAACGGGTAATTCCGTAAGTGCTTAACAAAAATTAGACTGTGCCGTCCGACTAAAAGCGGCGTCGGTACTGTTTCTTGTTAATGTTGCTACCGCAAAGAAGTTCTTGCGGTCCAGATATCTAAGCGCAAAGAAGTTCTTGCTGTTTTAGCTTCAAACCGACAGGAAGTTCTTGCGGCTTCCAGGATTCTAGCGCAAGCGTCCCGCAAGTAGCCGCAGGAAGAAGTTTTTGCGCGTGCATTATTTTTGGGCTGTACTGTTTTTTGGACCACTAAAATCAAATTAAGACTCCGCAAAGAGAATATATCCAGCTTAATAAATAGTGTTTTTCGATCAAAGCAAGAAATTGTTAAGACATGAAGTCATTTTTTTTTTTACTGCAAAACAGGCTTTCCTTTACTTAACGCTCTGTTCTTTCTCGGACAACGATTCGGAGAGCATATGCAGATTGTCTGATGACGCGAGAAGGAAATGGATAAAAAGAATTATTTATTCGGTACGACGAGTTTGCAGTTGGTAACTAGGCCGTAGGAAAAGGGCGGTTCAAGGGCAGCTTATGGCTTAAAAATTGTTCGTTATTACTTAATATGGTGCCAAGAAAGGATAACTTTTTTTTGAGTAATGCGTAAAATCAGAAAATACGTCTTACTACGTTGTTTTCTTTTCAACATCTGCTTTTTTAAGTTCTGGGCGGTAAATTGACAAAGAAGTTGACAGGTTAATTGGAATTTAATTACGGAATTGCTCCCATTAGGGTTTTCCGATTTAGCGGAAACGGAGCAACTTTTTCCGCGTCGTTAATTGAACATAAACGGAATGTATTGTTACAATCTCGCGAGAGATGCTACTTCCGTATTGAATAGAATACATTTCTACCAACTTTACTTTATTCGTGAAACTTCCTTTTGTTGAAATCGTTTTTGTGTTATGAAATTTAAAGTGTTAAGCGTTGCGAGAGCCCTAATTTTTACTGGCGATGCAAGCACAAACGCAAGCCTTTAGGCGCATGTACAAGAAATCTTTATATTTCGCCGTGAAGTCGAGCTTAAAATTAATAAGTGCATTAGTACAAAAATAGTATTCTCGTGCTCGCGTTTATTCTCGGGCCGCACGAGAAAATGGAATATAACACAAGCACGAAGAAAAAGCAAAGATTCTGGTATAATTTTAATATTTTTTTTTAAATAGGGAAGATATCAATGACGTCACCAATTGTTATTAATGTGCCAACCAGAGCCTTATTGGCTGCCGAAACAAAGGGTTCTTTTGTCCATTTGAATAACAAAAAGAACTTTTGTAAACAGATATCATCCCTATACAAAACAAATTAGATTTGTTCAGAAATCATGATCCTCAG
Organism: Dendrophyllia cribrosa; assembly: GCA_024195265.1. Classification (NCBI taxonomy): domain Eukaryota; kingdom Metazoa; phylum Cnidaria; class Anthozoa; order Scleractinia; family Dendrophylliidae; genus Dendrophyllia; species Dendrophyllia cribrosa. The sequence continues at coordinate 56,161,507 of JAJLRJ010000002.1, forward strand.
GTAATTTGTGAATCATTATTTCACTTGCTTTGAGTTTTTAAGTCGCTGTGGTCGGAAAATTGTTCGCTTTTAATTTTCATGCAAAATTAAAATGTTTGCGAATAAGTACAAGTAGTGCAAGCATAAGAGCAAGCACTGAGTGAGCGAACGCAAACACAAGCAAGAAATATTCACCAGTTATATATAAGCTTGCTTTGTTAGTGAAAACTGGGCCTTAGCTAGACACTTTAAACAGCGAACACTTGTTCACGATTCGTCGTTTCAAGCATCAAAAGCGACAAAACAACACCGACAAAGATAACTTTTAGAACTTAAAATTTCATTCCTTCGATATAATACGAACATTTCGCGTATTCCTAGTTAATCCCTAAAATTTAATGGACAAATTAAGTGGGTTTAATTACATTTTTAATGAGCGGAAAAATGTCTTCCAATTCCGCCAAATTTCCGCTAAATCGGAAAACCCTATTAAAACATGGGACTAAGTCAGTGGCCTTTACTGCTTCAAAAGCTTGGAATTTACTTCCGGATACACCACATTCAATGAAGTCACTAAATAATTTTAAGAATGCTGTTAGATCGATTGTAAATATACAAATGTAAATTAGAATTGGTTAGTATTTTTTTGTAATGTTTTAATTACATTTTTCTAGCTTATTGTTTTATATTATTTTTCTCGGTACTGAAATTAGCATAGTCTGGCAGTCGAACTAGTATAGATTTTCGCGCGCAAAAAAGTCCATTTTCCTTTGTTTAATGAAAGTACCCTTTGGAAATATATCTTGTATTTTTGGAAGATTCACCGAAAACTAAAAGTAAGCGATTATTTAATCATAGGTTAAAATTGAAATATTTAAAGATTAACACATTTGGCATTAAGGGAGCGAAATAATGCTAATTTTTAAATACTCTTTTCAACAGCCTGATGATAAGAGAGAATAAAACCGACAAAGTTTATAAAAGGAAGCATCAGTGAGCCTGAATGTGTAATTTTTTCTCTCTTTTTACCCTCACAGTAACAAAAATAATTTTCATTTAATCCGGAATATTAATTTTACCTGAAATTCTTCTTTAAGCCATTTATGCGTTTTCATATAATTTACCTGTGTCAGTTCTTAAAATAGCAGATATGTATCTATAAGAGTAAACACTGCCATTTAAGCTTAAGTTATTAGAAGGAAAAGGACTATGAAAAGGAGAGTCATATATTGGCAGTCGGAAAATAAAAGACGTTTTTATGCTGGGATGTTGTAGAGTGAGGCGGCGAGTTTGAGTTTCTGTCATTGGAGACCGTTAAAAGCTAGCCACATTACTGGCTCATTTGTAGGAGTTCTTTACAAAAATGTCATATCAAGGTTTATTCTTTCTTTCTTCCTTCCTTTGTTTTAAAGAGACCAGTTGAAACTTTACAGACACTTTACGTGATATCCGTCAAAGGTGTAACAAAGTTGTGCGACACAGGCATCAAAATAATGTGATCAAAAGTTTTATTGACTCAGTGACGTTGCTTTTGATACACCTTTGGCGTGCGTCACAACTACTACACATTAGATGCAAGTCACAGGCAAATGCAAATCAAAAACGACCTCAGCCACCTTCCACACCTAGCCTGTGAACAGGCTTCTTTTTGGGGAATTGGGTTAGGTTAAAAGACAGTGGGGAAGAGGGAAGGGGTTCCCTCTTCCCTAGTCCGCGCTCGGCGAGCGTTCGCCAAAATGAAGCCTGTTCACAGGCTATCCACACCCGTTTTAAAGATTTGGCAAAAACGGCCTTTGACACCTTTGACATATGCCGGTCAAAAAAGTGTGGTAATGGCAATTTTTCGTGCAGTATACGTGAGCGGGAAAGCATTAAATCCAAACCTACTACTGTCTCTGAACACTTTCTTTCCCATTCTAACCATTCCAACACTGACAAGGAACTTATTCCACTAGAAATAATTCACAATTCACGGGATTCTATTCGTAAAGCCAGAGAGTCGTATTTAATAGATAGAGCGAAAACACTAGAACCACGTGGGTTGAACAAACGTGGTGAATTGTAGTTACGTATACTAGCCTTATCTTTATTATCTTGTAGGTCATTTCCGCTCCTTCTCTTTTTTTAAATATGTATTGCGACATTCTCCTGTTGTATTTTCATTTTATAATTTAGTAACATCTTATAACCTGAAGAAGGCTGGTCTGGCCAGCCGAAATATTGTTTGAAATATATTTACTCGTTGTATCAGCTTTGCAGTAGTCCTTGGACTTCTCGTTAGTATATTGATTCATTTTAGCTCATTAGGTCTCCTCCTGTGAGATCCAACGAAAAACCAGCAGGATCTTCGTCCACGGTTTTTGCAGTTAAACAAGTTTACTAGAGGGAGTGCTTTGTGTTCAATATTAGTATTCGTGGCTTTTAAGTTTATCAAGTAAAACGCTTTCCGTGATAACAAGGTTAAACAACAGACACCTGTCTATTATTCAAGAGCATATCAAGAAATTGAAATTGAAGTTAAAACATCAGTGTGACATTTGGTACCGCATAATCTAATTGAAAAAATATATATATTATGATATTGTCACGCTTTAGTGTTATTCATGCAGGTCATAGCTAGTTGGTCGCAACGGCTCCCTGTGCTGTTTCGAACTTTTCTAATCCAGTATGTGTTTATGAGATAAGAAAGAAGTACGCCTATCTTTTATATTTCTGTACAGGGAGCCCACCCATCTCGTTTTAATGTATGCATTATTCAGTCCATCAAACAGCCGGTTTCGTTTGTGTACAATTGGCCTCATTTAAAATTGGGATATATCCGTTAATATTTCCCAAGTGATTTCCCCTAGCCGTTTCAAAAACTCGACAACTTGAAATCTTAAAGTTAGAGATAGCGTTTGCTTTATTTGTAATAAATGAGGCCAGCAATAATTGTTGCCTTTCGCCTGGTTGCAACATGTTCAGTGCGACAAGTTGATTCTTTCCACCGCAGTTCATATGAATCTGTTTTCATACACACACTATCATTATTCATAATTCCCCAACTACGCCCCCTGACACAAATGAAATACAATTCGCTTTTTGGCACGGAGAGAAGTTTATTAAGCCGGGATACGAACAAAAAAGTAAACAACAGCCAACGATATGCCTAATAAACCTCTCTGCCCCCCTTTGACATTAATTAAAATCACCCAGGGTGGGTGGGTGGGAAGACGAAAACGAAACAGTGCGATACAAAACTAGTCTGGTACGCTCGAAGTGAAAACTGACTCGAACTGAAAAATGAAACTCCTGTCCGGCCTGATACTAAAGGGTGTATGTTGTGCAATTAATCTCTTTGAACACGTGCTTGTCCAAAGGGGGTACATTTCACGGGTATAATAGAACAAATAATTGTTCAAGCTCTCATCTGGCCTTGTAGCTCAGTGGTAAAGCGTTTGCACCGAAATCGCAAAGCAGGGGCGTAGCTACCTGTACGCACGTACGCACGTGCGTACCTGAAAAAGTGGGAAAAAGGAAAGATTTGGAACTTGAGGGTGGGGTAGGAGGTAGGGGGAGTGTTTGAAAACAGTGATCGTGCGTACCTCTGAAAAAGTCCTGGCTACGCCCCTGCAAAGGCCATGGTTTATATTTTTTTCCAGGCTTTAATTATTGCAACTCCTTTAGGTGTTAACTTTATTGCTCACAACAAAAATATTATCTCATTTAAAAGTAAAAGGTAAAACTTTTCAATTTATTTTAGTATGGTGAAAACAGAAAGCCATAACAACCATTACGTAAGTTTCAAAAGCAGCGCGAACGGTTCTCGGCAAAAATATTTGTAGGATAATAAACACAATTTCATTTACATTCCTTTCCCCGCACGTAAGTGGGAAATTCATTACTCGATTACTTATATTAGGCGAGGGAATTAGTACACGTCCTAATAATACAATTACATTTAATTTATATTTGTTTTTTTTTTGTATAAAGTGAATGTTTAATACGGGCGAATACAATAAAAACACCCCACTAGGACAGGAGAAGCTAATCAAGAGGTTAGGTTTGCAATAAGCAAAGATTGAAATAATTCTTTTAACCGACCACTTAACAGAGAGTGGTCAATTAACCCTTTTACGCCCAGAGTCAATTATGGAGACATGTAATGTAGTTCTAACTTTTGAGTCTGTTGACGAAATCCTATGGTGTGACCATTCAAATGAAACCTCTTCGGTAGTACTTTTGCATGGTACCATTTGTTTTTCAATATTTTGCAAATTGAAATTTGGGATTTTAGATGAATGTTTATCTTTGGCACACTTGGGATTAGGTAAAGGGTTAATAGAGGACTCCATATGAGTTTGACTGTTTACATCATCAGTTCAGTTTAGATTATTGGAATGAGCAGTAAAGGTCCATAAAAGGGAAATATGTAATATTTAATTTCGGAACATTAAGACGTTTACATCTGGAGGGTGGGGTCTGAGCTATGTTTGCGTAGCTGTATTTAAAAAAATAAAAATCCTAAATTTCACAAGGGGCCTTTTACGGTAAAATCATTGCATATTTGCCTTTACAAAGACTAGTTGCAACGTTTCTACACTTCACTTCTAAGGCGGCCGAAGGTAAAATACTTTATACGTTTAATGAAGGAAATTAAACACAACATGCCGTACCTAGGTTAAATAGGAGAAAGTAAATTGTCAATAAAGAATATATTTATCTGCTGTGCATGATTTTTGATCCTGCAAATAATATCATGCTATCTCACAATAATCAAACCTTTCCACAACTATATTAAAAAGACAAAATAAAACTGCACATTCATTTTTGGCGACGCTTCTTTTAATTTTCGTTACGCAAGTTACGCTGGGCGTAAGTGCGCGGGGGAGTTATTTATTTGACATTTAACTTGCAATTGGTTCAGTTTAAAGTTAATTGCAAAATATACATGGATTTCCTTGCCCCTACTGAGGGTATCTATGACGCAGGAAAAAAAAGTTTCAAAAAACAGTTTGATGAAACAAGCCGCTTCTACAGACGGGGAGTCTAAAGCAAGCATATATAAAGGGCATACAAAGCAAGAAATAGAATTGACAACCTGATATCATTTACGTTGTGCTGACAGTTCAGAGTGATAGTTTATCGAGAAATGGCTTACACGCAGATGTTTGTTTTTGTCTTACTTGCTACCGTTTTGCTAGCAAATGTAGAAAAATCTTCAGCCGAAATGAAATCATTTTTGGAAATGGTCGGTAAGTAAATGTGACTTTATAGACAGATTAAATTGAGAGCTAACATTAAACCTGTTCCCAGTCAGTAAGGCGCACCCAACGAGGAATGTTTAGGGAAACGTTTGGAATGGCGTTGTACTGTTCTCCATATCAGTTAAATGCCCTTAAAGGAAAGCTTAAATACAGTTTTTGCTTTTAATTGCGATTCTTTTACACTGTAGCTGAATATTTCTGCGGCAGAAAATATCAGGGAAAGGAATCGTACCCCTGAATTTCCCAGCTGCTTTCACCTTTCAGAAAATCCTAGTTGATCTTATTTCGAACACAAAACGACACTTTTTTATCCTTCCGAAAACAAAAGGCGTTAAATTTTCCGATGTTACGAAAATTTGAGGCGGGGTTTTAACAAAGAAAACTCCTGTTTTAGTCCAATTCATTACAAATTTATAAGACGACCTACAGGAATTCCGAACAGCTTCTCCACCGAAACGACTCGTTGGATGCTCCTGGTCAGTGCAAACGCGCTAGAAAATTTGGATATTTTTCTTCCTTATGTTACGAGGGATACTGCTGCCATGCCGGATCATGTCATGTTAGTTCTCATCCTTGCTCTGAGGGTTTTTTTCTCCGGGTTCTCCGGTTTTTCCTCCCTCCTCAAAAACTAAAATTTCTAAATCCAAATTCGACCTGGAATTCGAGGGCCACAGGTTTGTAAATCCCATGACTGTTAAAGACGTTCGCGCCTAAAATGTTTCCACGTACAGATTTTTTTTAAAACTTGCCATGCAGTAAGGTGAAGATCAACTGTTGCCAAAATGACCAAAAAAATGGGGGGTCACCGAGCTCGGCGTTTTCGAGATAAGGCGCATTGAAGGCCATGCGTTTTAAGAAGCTTTCGTTATTTAAAGACGATCTTAGCTTACAACTATGAGCAATAAAAGAAGCTACTTTAGTGAAATTTAGATCAGGTAAACGTGCTCAATTCATCACAACTAAGTCTATTACGTAAACTTTTGCATCTGATGTCGTTCCTTGAGGTAGAATAGTCCTGGCCTTGAAAAAGAAAACATATTAGTCTTGCCCATCCACATTCGAAGAAAACTTTGGTCGCACGAGAGCAGAAAAGGCAAAATATTTGTAACTTCTCACGTACAGATTTTTTTTTCTATTTTTTTTGTTAAAATGGAGAAAATTAGGAAAGGAAGTGATCTACGGAAAGAAAAATGGAGGTCACCGGGCATCCAAGAGAGTAAAATCGCTGCGAAGTTCTCAAAACGACCCTCTATTCGCACTGTCACGTCATTGCGTGACATTTTCGAGAAGACCTGGATCCACAGCTATCCCATGATACTACACGCTCTTTGCGTTCCATTCTATAAAAGTGGAAAAAAGTTTGCGTTGGGTACGTTCTTGTTGATATTTCATTAACAGTACGTTTGCGTGACATGCGCGAAAAAATGCGCAGTAGCAATGGGCGCGAACGTCCTTAAAGAGCATATGACACGAAATTTTTTTCTTCGGTTTCTTGTAGTTTAATATGTATAAAAAACGACTACAAGCTTTTAAAGTGTTCGAAATTTCGAAAAAGCCTTTTTATTCGCCTTCAAAATACGCGCTTTTAGCCTAAAAAGTGTCCCCGCCATCGCGCGGCCAAAAGATCACGTGACATGCCCTGTGACGTAAAAACGTGTACACCTCATTGAAAACAAACATGGCGGAAAGAGAGGAAAGACCGAAAGACTGGAAAAAATGCTTGGCTTGAGCGCCTATAAAAAGACAATTTGCTCTAGCAATTCATAACTTCGGACCAAACAGTGCATTACTTTTCTTCCTATCCGACAGGTATAGTAAACTGAGTTCGATTTCTCCAACAAAACCGTACAGACTTCTTCGAATCCGAGAGCAACCACATGCCACACTGCTTCTTTATAGCTCGACTCGCGGCGACTTGGCATGCACACTTTGATCGCTATCTCACGTAGGATCCACAAACGAAGAAGCCCGCTTGGAAATGAGATAATTTTAGCGAAGGTGCGGTGTTGAATTATGAGGATTCTTTCTAGATCTGGTTTAATCATGTTGGGTCTGGTTCAGACTAAAAAATAATAAAAAACCCAAAGAGCATGCATCTTATTTATACTCATTATATAAATCGAAAACCTTCTTAAATATAGTATGACAAAACAGTATACACTGCCATATTTAATTAGACTAAACAAGGTGCTTTTCAGAATTATTTCCTTCATTTGTCTGCAGAAAATATTCTGGTTCAGAAGATACTTCCATTAGTATAGGGATTTCAAACAATTCTCTTTCCTATTAAAATTATTGTATCTTGCCTAAATCTGTATATTTTTTATAATAGTTGTGTCCAATTTAGTTGTCTACAGCTGCAAAGGAGTACACTGTAGGTCCTAATCTTTATAGTGTTAAAAGTACTGTAACAAGTATAAATCTTGAGTGTGCATCTTTATATTATCCTTCAAAATGGTTTTCAGAGTATTTTGGTCAATGGTTTTGTGTCCACAACAGCAGTCACAGTGTTGCAAGTACACCAATAGCACAAAGGGATATTTAGAAAAGATTACAGGGTGCTTTAAATGGACAAATAGCTATATGAGTTTGTCTTATACTTACTTGGGGAACTAACCCTAAAAGGTTTCCATTTTTCATGCCAATTACTCCATGCATTCTCACAATACTCATGACATCACATTGCAAAGCTAAAGATGATGCTCAAACTCCATAACTGCTGGGGCCACACTTACCGCAACCTATATATCTTGTAATGCGTGATGGTCAGGAGTACCCATGGATTCTAACTAAGAATTGGCCAGACATATACCCTATAGGGTGGGGGGCTCCCACATAAAATGGACAGTGGTGATCATTAGAAATTTTAAAGGGAACCCCTAAAAGGTACTAGAGACCTGTTTTGTGAGTTTGGCTCACATCATGTTTTACCCCTAAGCATATTTCCTGTCAGCATATTTTCTGGCTTAAAACCCTAAAAGGTATCAGAATAACTCCTGACGGGTCATTTTTTATTCAAACGCCCTTGGTTGTACCAAACCCCTATCCCCAGGAAAAAAACCTTAGATATCATGCTTGTCTTCGAGCAGTGTCCCATAGAAGAAAACACTAATCTGTATTTCTCATCTGTTTTGTGAAATGTCCTCATATCATAATGGTTTACTTCCCTGTCCCCTAAAGGTCGAGTGTTTTTTTTTTTATTCTGATGAAATAAGAAGTATCTGGGTGATAAAAAGATGATTTTTATTTATTTATTGTCATTTACATGTACATATCAAGCAAAACTTTCACTTCAGCCTGGTGTAAAGGCCATGCTGTTCTCTTGCTTGTGCAGTGGAATACCCAGGCCATGCGATGAGTGGCTTTCAATCTTAAAATTGAATTATTATAATGGTCAGTGGCATATACATGTACACTGTATACAAGATGCTATGGGTCTAGTTTTGTCCCAGCCCAAGTATTCGAAAACAACCATGTTACAAGCTGCTCTGAGAAATCTTCATTTCCAACAGACAAGATGAAAATAAGGCTAATAGCACAAATAAGTCAGAGTTTCAATCATACAACTTTTCTCAATCAAAACAACTCTTTGTTTCAACATTTAATATGCTGGATAGGGTTAGCACAATAAATAATAATTGGTATATATATAACTATGATTTGCCAGTGACCTTTGTGTCTACATGTTCAAATTATTGTTGGTGGCATATAAGCCCCAGGCCTTATGCAGGTAATATTTTGTGGAACACGGCTAAAATAATTATTTTTTTCAACAACAACAGGGAATTTACTTAGGGAAAATAGTGGTATAAGAGAGAGAGAGATCCAGCTTTATAGCACATTTTTTTGAAAACTATCCCCAAGTAAGCTTACCGAAAACAAAAAAAAATAAGAAAAGGAAAACCATGTGAAATGCAAATTTGAGACAAAGCTTATATTTTAGTACAGAGTAATGGGTTAATTTATTTCATAAAATACAAATGTATTTCTAGCTAATGGTTGAAATGTAACAGTGTTTTAGAGATCTGTATTCATTTTTGTTGTTAGTGTTACTCACCCATATTCACTCGCTCCTCATTGCCGGTGTGGCTTTCCATTTTTATCCCTGAGCCACGAAAACAAGACTGTTGTGTTTCTCAGTACGGAATTTAGCATATTGTTTCGACTGAGCCATCGAAAGCGAGTAGTAGTGGTATTCTTTTGAAAACAAAAACCTCGAGGGTGCCTGCAAAGGTTTTCCAGCACTGTTTACATGAACACCCAGAGTAAGCGACCGGTTCTTCTTCGTATTATTCGTTCGATCTCGCCAATAACAACCTACACTTCTTCTCCTGGTTTCTCTTCTTCTTCCATGTAGCCTTCAGTCAATTCCTACGTCGACGAATCCTACAAATCGCTCAACATTGAGGATTTGAGGTCAACATTTGTAATAGAACTCACATGGCCGATGTACACGAACTGACGTCATAATTGCGTCGCGTGGTCTAAACTAGATCCCAGTCTCCGGGACACTTTTTAGGCTGAAAAGCGCGTATTTTGAAGGCGAAAAAAAAGGCTTTTTAGAAAATTCAAGCACTGTAAAAGCGTGAAATCGTTTTTTATACATATTGAACTACAAGAAACCGAAGAAAAAAATTTCGTGTCATATGCTCTTTAAGTGGCACGCTCGTTAAACAAGGTTGAATTATTGATCTATTAAAGTTGATTTACGGCTTCTTCTTCGTTTTCAACTTTTAAAAACATGTAAAGTAGGTTAAATTGTATATGATTCGGGTTAGCAGGAATTCAGTCAGGAGGCGCAGTATCAAGTGTCAGAGGCGCATTGCAATTTTCATCTAAAGGCCGATGGTTCGAGGTGTTGTCTTCAATTAAATTGCCATTGGTGTTGTTTACATTTCTCTCTCCTTCCAGATATGATAATGATAATGATTTAATACAGTGTGATATAATATAACGTAATATATTTTCGTCATTACACAGGTGCTATGCACGATAACGTCAATGACCCACATCGTGGAGGTAAATATTGAAACTCAAAAAGTTCCGGCTTTCAGGCTGTCGTTCAGGCGAGAGGGTATTTAACTACCAATGTATGGTATTATCATCCCTTGTAAATATAACACTTAGTAGACTACACTATTCTTGTTGTTGTACCTAAGTAGTCGTTCTGAGCCAAGCGCACGACTTATAAAATGGGCTGCAAAAAGTAAAAAAGTTCAGTTTTTCAAGTGGTTTATAGCCTGAGGCGAAGTGTTAGTGTCATATCAGTCGAAATAGCAACTTCAAGCTCATGGATGATTGGATTTATTTACAACATAAGAAAAAGGAAAACGACGAAACGAAACATATCAAGTAAAAGGAACTTACATTATTACCGGGTTTGGCGAGAGTTCCATTCGATAACGATTTCGTTTTCTTTCTTTTCGAGCAACAGATAAGTGGAAGTAATCAGGGGCGTAGCTACCTGTACGCACGTATGCACGTGCGTACCTGAAATAATCGAAGAAAAAGAAAGATTTGGGACTTGGGGGTGGGGGGAGGAGGTAGGGGGAGTGTTTTAAAACAGTGATTGTACCTCTGACAAAGTCCTGGCTACGCCCCTGGTAATGTAAAAGTTGAAGTTGACCTTTCATGCACGAATGATTGCGAAAGACTGATTAAAGGTTTCAAATGACGTACAGTGTAGTAACGTTCGTGACGGATCACCTAGTGTGACCGGAAAAGTGACTGTACATGTGAAACAAATCATAACAATATATTGCATTAATTCTCGAACCTTAGGGGCACTTACAAGACCCTTAGAGCTTCTTAAAGCACGACTTCACTACTCGAAAAGCTGTTGTTCTTGTTATATCTGTTAAATGTTTTTATCTAGCCCCCAGCCCCTAAACTTCCAGCTTCTCAAGCTAATAAACCTATTTGAGCATGCCCTAGTTAAAAGCAGTCATTGCAGTTCGATAAGAAGTGGTCCCCCCTGTAACATTTATTCAACAAAACTCATCACTCATCAAAATGGCTTGTGAAACCATTTACTTTGGGTAGTTTTGAACATTTAAATAATAAGAAATTTTAATTGTAAGTTTGTTGCATTTTATTGTATGCATCGTATTTTCTTTGCACTGGTCTAATTTTGTATTATTTTGTATTTCCACCTATCTCGTACGCTTGATAATGTAAATCTATTTTTTATTTACTTTTCATTCTTGTTATAATTCTTGTTAGTTAATGCTAATATAAATTTGAAAGAAGGGTTTTATCCAATTATGGCAGATGATTCCGTTTTTCATTATTTCCCACAAGTTTCACGTATTTTTTCTGGAAATTACAAAACGTATTCAGTATTCGCAAAAACTAACGTACTCATCTTCGGCTCCATTAGACAAATTCTTTTTAAACATTGTTAGTAATTCACTCGTACAACAAAACGTTAAGCCCCCAAACTACTACAGTTAAAGGTCTTCTTGTGAACGGACGAACCTTTACCACCCCCTCCACTCCCAACCCCCCCCCCCCCCCCCCCCCCCCCCCTTTCCTCCCGCCCCCGATTTGTATGTGTCGGGATTTATTTGGAGATTGTTTTTTGTAGGTTGTGTGAACCTAAAAAGTGATCGTTTCTGCAAGAAATTCAAGGCGTTCTGTGCAAGGGATGGGAATCGTGCATTCATGAATAAAAATTGCCACTTTCAATGTGGCTGTGCCTAAGGTGAGAACAAACTTTAGAATCATGTACGATAAAAATCTGAGGCACATATTTACTATTGAAATAGAGCAGTTTTCAATTGAGTGTCGAAAGAAACTACACAATTACTTTGGTTTTGCATTGATACGCTTTGTGATTGGCTAAAAAATCCGGCTCGCGCCACTTTCTCGACCAATCAGAAGTAAAGTGACTTGCTCGCACGCGTTTTCCCGCGCTTGGCGCCGGCGACATGTATTTGCTTCGAGCTCTGATTGGTTCATTGGATTGTTTACGACTGCTGTGATTGGTCAGAGTAATTACTTTGGTTTTGGTTTTTCGACACTCAAATGAAAACTGCTCTAAATAACTGCTCTAAATAACTCGTCTGCTGGTTATAATTATCCAGGGTTCTCATATTTTCTTTAAAGGGACACTGTCTCGTTGAAATAACGAAATTGTGTTTACTTAATTTTCATGTTATTTCGACAAATGCCACCAAATATATCAATAAATAATTTAACGGAAGCAGTACTTTGGAGAAAAAGTGCAGGGTTACAAAGATTGAAGTGGATTATTTTGATAAAAATGGAAATATTATATTTTAGTGTAGAAAAATATTGATTTGAATATCGCCTAATTTCGCCATTTCCCGCGCGCCGCCATTTTGAATTTTTATGACGTCATAATATTCAACAATTAGACAAACCAAGAGAAAATAATTGGACAGAGAGGGAGTCTCCCAGTAATGGGTTTGGGATATCTTAATTGCAAAAAAGTTATTTTTAGTAACAATGCGGACCACGCGAAAACATTTTCCGGTGAGCTGGTTGACTTCCGGAAGACTCGCTTTCATGAATCAGCGCGTCAAACCAGGCGGTGTCAGCAAATTAAAAAAATGGCGACCATCGCGGTGGTAATTTCGCATGTGAAAAAGAAAGTAAAATGGTCCTGTTTGAGCAAAGAAAGTTATAAAGTACCACAGCGGCTGGGTACACAGATCTTCATCTATCTTTATACACAAACTGTTGCAACTGAAGCGGTAAAAAGGGGCTGGACAATTCAACTTACCGGACAGATGCTAATCAACCATCCACTCCAATCTCTTGTAAGCGTCGTTTCTAAACGTTTGAAGTCGCTTTGCTCGATCGATGGCCAGCCCATCCAAACTTTTCAGACGTGAAATACTTGCATACTGTAGAATTCAAAGTTGTTATGTTTTTTGTAGCTGAAGGATAGGAGGATTCTCTTCTGGGAAAATCACTTTTTAGGAATTTCAACACGGCAAGGAGTTAAAAACGCTAAAACCGGTTCACATGCATGCATGGATTTGTTTTCTATATGCTTTATACGTTTGGAAGGACTTTGTCAGGAGCATCTTCTTTCCATGGAAAATGAATTATATCAGTTCTGTTGAGGTCAGCTACCAAGGAACTCTATACTGACAGCCAGGTTAGAGGTTATTTAGAGCCAAAGTGTAAGTAAAATTTCTGGAAAAGTGATTGAATTTTATTTATTCGATAGGCCGCGTGTTCTAAGTTAAATTCATTTATTAAAGCTTACTTGGATTATTGACTTCAAAAAAAATCCAGTAGACATGTATTATTTTATTTCTAAAAAGCGAATAAATAAAACACGCTTTTCTAGTGATGTCACCTTAATTTATTATTTGAACTTTGGGATAAAGGCCACCATTTCTTTTTAGTAAACTTGCAGACCTTGTAATAAAATTGCGGGCCTTCCCTTTGTCAGACAAAAGATCAGAAAGTTTGGCCGACACTGTATGCGACGTCAAAAAACTTAAATGACCTACTATAGAAAATAAAGGCAATCAATTAAGAATTGTAGCTAAGGTGAATGCATTGACCATACACTTAAATTCCACCCAAGGCCATTTTTTTCAATAAATGATTTCGAAAGAGCGGATCGATGCCCTGCTTGGAAGCGGCCGCCGTTTACACGCTTTGTATTTAGCATTTTTTGCATAAATTTCTATGGACATCTTTATTCGCCTTCTCACATTTATGTTTCATAAACGAATCGATTAGATCCTTTTCCGCCAGTGAGTGTAGGTTGCTGTTATAATTTGGATTATTTCGCCAAAATAGTTTCAGAGAAATGACTTTATTTTCGCGTGTACGCGAGTTTCAGCGTCCGACTTCACAAAAATAGTTTCCTGACTTTTCCTTGGATTTTATTTAACGATGCCTCTTTTTAATACGGTTAACACCACTGGCTTATTTTTCATTGAAGTTTGGTTGTTATCTAAGAAGGGAAAGGAGACTGATCCAAAATCGATATTTTCGTGAGTAAACCAAAATATTCACTTCAGACATTCTAAAATTCGTTTTCTTCGACATTTTCGTGCCAAACATAACAAAATACTTATTTGTAGCCTCAGCATGTCTCCACGGCCACAGTTTTTCTTTCATACCTTCATATATATTTGCTGGTTCATACAAACAGAATTTTGTAATATCTTTGATGTCTTTTATCCCGGGTCACAGCTAAGGTAACCGGAAATTCCTGAAGTTTGTCGTGCATGCACTCAGTTCGAAGGAACTTTACAGGCCCACTTTTCCCCAGCAGTTGTTAAATGAATGACAACTTTATTTTTTAACTGAAATTCAGACGATACTCCAATGGCGAAAACAAACAGGCATCGTTTTGGAATAAACTCCAAGGAAAGGCCAGCAAACATTTTTGTGAAGCTATTAAATAATGCGTGTAGTCGGCTGAAACTCGCGCGTTGTTTGTTTATAAAGTCCTTTAAATTCTCAGTGACCAGTTATAATCCAATCAAAGCAACGTTTGGAAAAACAACTTATTGATTTTTATGAAACATAACTTGGACAAAGTGAATGAAGATGTTCGATCCATTGTTTTTTATTAGAAAAGGTAAATAGAAAGCGTGTAACCGACGGCGCTTCCAAACAAGGCATCATCCGTAGTTTTTATTTATTAAAAAACGTGGCCTTGGGTATGATGCATTTTCGTATTGAAACTTAGCTAAACTTCTTTAAGCCTAAACACAAAAGTTAATAATATTAATTGCCTTTAGTCTAGAGTGGACCAAGTTTTTGACGTCGTGATGCCGTGTTCAGCAATCTTTTAAACTGAGGTTAAGCTGTACTTTGACATGTACAAACAAAGGATCGTTGCCGCATGCGAGTTTACTAAAAAGAAATGGTGGCCTATTATCACAAAGTTCAATGAATAAATTAAGGTACATCACTAGAAAAGTGTGTTTTATTTATTCGCTTTTTAAAAATAAACTAATACAAGTCAACTGGATTTTTTCGAAGTCAATAATCCAAGTACGTATAGATGAAAACTAACTACGCATGAATTAAACTTAACCTAAAGCACGCGGCCTATCGAATAAATAAAATTCAATCACTTTTCCAGAAATTTTACTTACAATTTGGCTCCAAATAAACCTCTAACCCGCGGCTGTCAGTATTAGAGAGTTCCTTGGTAGCTGACCTCAACAGAACTGATATTCATTTTCCATGGAAAGAAGATGCTCCTGACAAAGTCCTTCCAAACTTAAGCTTATTGAAAACAAATCCATGCATGCATGTGAACCGGTTTTAACGTTTTCAACTCCTTGCCGTGTTGAAATTCCTAAAAAGTGATTTTCCCATAAGGGAATTATCCTATCCTTCAGTTACAAAAAACATAACAACTTTTAATTCTACAGTATGCAACTATTTCACGTCTGGAAAGTTTGGATGGGCTGGCCATCGATCGAGCAAAGTGACATCAAACTTTTTAGAAACGACGCTTTCATACAAGAGATTGGAGTGGATGGTTGATTGGCATCTGTCCAGTTAGTTGAATTGTCCAGCCCCCTTTTTACCGCTTCAGTTGCAACAGTTTGTGTATAAAGATAGATAAAGATCTATGTATCCAGCCGCTGTGGTACTTTATAACGTTCTTTGCTCAAACAGGACCATTTTACTTTCTTTTTCACATGCGAAATTACCACCGCGATGGTCGCCATTTTTTAATTTGCTGACTCCGCCGACTCCGCCTGGTTTGACGCGCTGATTCATGAAAGCGAGTCTTCCGGAAGTCAACCAGCTCACCGGAAAATGTTTTCGCATGGTCCGCATGGTTACTAAAAATAACTTTTTTGCAATTAAGATATTTCCAGCCAACGCCCCAAGACTCCCTCTCTGTCCAATTATAATCTATTGGACAAACGTATGAAGTCATAAATATTCAAAATGGCGGCGCGCGGGAAATTAGAAAGTGAAAAATTATATTTGCACTTGTTTTTAAAATAATTCAAATTTTGACTTCATTAATTTACAACAATTAAACGGCGACTTATTATAACAATGGAGGTTCCCTTTAAACGCATGCCATAACATTCCGCCTGAGTGGTACTGGTACAAAAGTACAGCTCTCAATCAATAATAGTACATGAACACCCAACGCGTTTCGGTGGAAAGCTCAGTGTTAGTGTCATCTTAAAAAATTCGCAATAAATTAGATAAAAACTAGAGTTTTCTTTAATGAAATGTCATCTCAAGCTTCCGTAACATCGGAAAATTTACTGAACGCCTTTTTATTTTCGGAGGGTTAAAAATGTAGTTTTGGGTACGAAATAAGGTCAGCTAAAGCCTGGTTTCCATATAATCACAACGATCGCAACGATCGCAGCGATCGTTACGATCGACGATCGCTGCAATTCTTGCGATCCTTGCGATCGCTGAGTTCTCAGGATTCCATATGATCGCAGCGATCGCAAGGAAACGTCGAGTAGGCCTGGATCCGATAAACTTTAAGTGCATTATGGGATACAAGGTTTTGGGGTGCAATGCTTTCTGGGACATTTTGGATCGCAAGGATCGCAAGAGTGGTTTCCATATAAAAACCTCTCGATCGCAAGGATCACAGAGATAGAATTTTTTCTATCTCTGCGATCGCAATCGCAAGGATCGCAAGGTTTTAGGTTTCCATGTGATCGTAAGGGTCGCACAACACTTTTTTCTGCGTTCGCTGCGATCCTTGCGATCCTTGCGATTATATGGAAACCAGGCTTAAGATTTTCAGAAAAGTGAAAGAACTTGGTAAATTCGGGGATAAGTTTCCTTTCCCTAAACATTTTTCCCGATGAAATATTCAGCTAAACAGAGATCTGAAAAGCTCAAACTTCATTCATTAATTTTCACAAAGTTTCCTTTAAAGACACTAAAATTATATTAAAAAAAGTACAGCGCCATCCCAAACGCAGGGGAGCTAGGAGGAGCTAGTTATCTCGGGATTAAGAGAATTGAAAAACTTTGAACCTTGAAAAAAGCTCTTGAAATTTCACGATATTCACCTGTTCCAACTAGGTCTTTTTATGTTTTCATTCAATAACTCTACGCTCCCTCCAAAATTTGATTACCTTTTCCTAGTTAACAATGAAATCCATAGTTATAACGCCAGGTATAAGTCAAGTACATTTGATTGAGAGGAGGCTGGCGGTTGCTTCTCGCTCTTTGGCCAATTTTTGGGACAAAAATAATTCCCAGTATATTGGGAAGGGGTAGTTAGCTTCCATAACCGACGAAGTTTATATTAGCTAAACGGTCAATACCGTTTAATTTATACGATTTGATGTCGAAGATAAAAAAGGAATTAAGATAATTTAAAGGAATTATCTAATAGATTTCAATAGTTTTAATTGAATTGTAAATGCAAAAAATATATACTTAACAAATAGATTCCATTTGGCTGTTTGTCTGTTCAGTTATAGATCACAGATGACGTCAAAATGTGGTAAGAACAAAAAAGTGGCACACGAGCCGCAGGCGAGTGTGTCACTGATGTTCTTACCGCATTTTGACGTCTTCTGTGATCTATAACTGAACAGACACACGGCCAAATGGAATCTATTTGTTTTATACAATGAACAGAAAAGTAAAAAGAGTAAAATTACGAACTTGTCTCGTAGCGCTCGACTGTTCGAAGATTTATTCCAGTTTAGGTATTTTTCAAGTCGCCAAGAATACTTTTCGTCTTGGTTTCTTCTTTTTCTTGCTCGTAAACAGCTCCTGCTAAACATTTTTCGAGGCTTTCACTTGCTCAATCCAGAATAATCTCGCAAACATTTTCAAAACTGTGCGCCATGTTTGACAAAACAAAGCAAACAATTTTTCTATGACGTCCGCCGTGCGTCTGTACTCTGATAGATCATAGGCAACGACCAATCACAGAGCGCGTAGTATTCAGTTCATTGTATAAAATTAGTTAGGATTTTTATGTTCATATTACTAACTTTACAGCAAAATTTCCTTTTTTATTCTAGGATGAGGACAGCAATTGCTTACAACGGAAGTCATCAATGAGAAGACAAAGAACCAATGGAAAAAATTGATGGATAAAACTTCAAATCTTTAAAATTCAATAAAGATATACTCAATAACACAAAGTTGTTAGCCTGTGTCAGTGCTTTCGTAGCGCTTTAAACAATCCTTGACCTTTAACTCCTAACAATTAATGCCAAAAACAAAATTTAAGAAAAATCTTAAATTTCATTTTGTAAAATAATAAAAACCAAATGATGCCATGCAAAATTACTGCCGAAGAGGTTTCATTTGGATGGTCACACCATAGGATTTCGTCCACAGAATCAAAAGTTGGAACTACACTTCATGTCTCCATAATTGACTCTGGGAGTGAAAGGGTTAAAAAAGTATCACGCAAATTACAAGCCTTTATTACATCCATTTTGAAATCACTGGTGATCCTTGCAATTTGATTGGCTCTCAGCAGTGCGATTTATTCCCGAATCGCACTATTTTTTGCTCTAAATCGCATCATTCTTTAAATATTGCATCTTCCTTTAAATCTCATCTTCTAAATCGCAACTAAATCGCATCTCATACAAAATGTAAAATAGTTTCCGGTTACAAACCGGCTACTGGATCAATAAAATATTGGTACTGACTAAAATCTAGTCTGTCTACAGACCGAACATATTTCCACTGGAGAAGGGCAAAGCCTGAAACGTTTGGAACTTATTAAAAAACTTTGGCACTTTAAAATAACATTTAAAAAAGTTTTTTTCGATTTATTTTTTGCCCAGCGTGAGCGAAGCGAACGCGTGCGAGTGCGAGCGCGTAGCGCGAGAACGAGCCATTAGGGCAAATAAATTATGCGATTTCGAAATGGTTATAATAAAGTGGTAATTGAACTCTGTGTCGAAGAAGAAAAGAAATGTATTTATCATGGGTTACGTAACCTCATTTTTGGGCGTTTGTGACACTTTGTCACAATGCTTCATTAGCGGGGTGTCGGGTATATATACGGTGAGGCCTTCATTTGTATTCATTCGAGTCATACGACCGCACTCGGTTCGCCTCTAAATTATGTCCGACACTGGAAACGGCGTAGAATCAAATCTTGAGGTTCCTTTTGACGACTCTTCACAACGGACTCCTATTCCGCCTTCTTCGTCTCCGCTACAACAGTCTCCTGACTTAGTATCGACGTTTTCTCTCTTTAAGGATTATTTCGACAAGAAATTGACCGCGTTGAAGCACGACATCCAGGAAGACTCCTTAAGCAACAGTGATTCTATTGCTAAGAAGTTGAAAGAGGAATCCAAAATATCCTTCAAGTTTGAGGGGAACAAAAGGCAGTTCTACTTCAATTCCGGCCTTGCAGAGAAGGTTCAATCGGCTTCCACCGCTCTCGCTAAAAGGAAATTTGAAGTCGCCCGCTCTTATCTAGAAGAGCTAGACGCTGACATAAAGAAACGGAACAAACTTGTCAGATTGGCCGATAAATCCGCTGCCGGTTGGGACTTGGTCAACGAATATTTATCTGACGAATTGGCTAGCGGATCGGAGGACGAAAAGCGAATTCGACGCGCAGAGCAGAGGGCCCTTCGCAAACGAAAAGATCGGCAGCAGCAGAAAACGAAGTCCACAGCCAGGCAGAGTCAACCATCTGCAACCACCACTTCTTTTGCTGGCCAGCGTCAGTTCAATTTTGCTTCCGCTTCTCGTTCCTTTGCACCTGCTAGTAAAGCAAAGCCTGGCGATTTCTGCTTCGCTTGTGGTCGGCAAGGTCATTGGAGATCCGAGTGTGCTGGACATTCCCAACCCAGACCTTCAAGTTCCAGCCAGTTGAATTCCGGTTTCTCCTCAAACCTTGGAGGTAAATAAAAACCTTCCCAAGAACTTGGAGTAAAAGTTAAGTATTTATTTTGTGATTATGGATTTTTCCAGCTTAGAGTTTTTCAGAGAAAGAGACTCTAGTTCTTTAGTCGATTTCGATTACGATCGAAATCTATTCGAATATGAACAGAACTCTGTTTAGCCTGTACTGAAAGGCAGGCTTAAGGCCGCGCTCCATTATTGGTATTCTATTGGCGCCAATAGCTTTGTTACTGATACTATCAAGTTCGGTTATCGCATCCCTTTTCTCAGTACCCCTAGCAGGGCGCTTTTTCGTAACAATAGGTCAGCTTTGGACAATGCGTTGTTTGTCGAGTCGGCTATATCTGAATTAGTTTGCAATCACTCGGTGGTTGAGGTACCCTTTGTCCCACACGTTGTTAACCCGCTTTCTGTGTCGATTCAATCGTCAGGCAAGAAAAGGCTTATTCTCGATTTGAGGCATGTCAACCAGTCTATATGGAAGCAGAAGTTTAAGAGCGAAGATTGGAGGGTCTTGTTATCATATGTAAACAAGGGTGGTTTCCTTTTCAGTTTTGATCTCAAGTCTGGCTATCATCATTTTGATATTTTTCCAGATCATCAAACTTTTTTGGGGTTTTCCTGGAATTTTTCTGGAACTGTCAGATATTTTTGTTTCACAGTTCTCCCTTTCGGCCTTAGTTCCGCCCCGTACATTTTTACCAAATGTCTCAGGCCGCTTGTTAAGTTTTGGAGACTTAGTGGCATCAAAATAGTCGTGTTTCTCGACGACGGGTGTGGTGAGGGTGATTCATTGCGAATTGCTAAGGATCATTCATTGCTCGTTCGGACATCGCTGGGTTATGCAGGTTTTGTCGCTAATTCCGCTACGTCTACTTGGGAACCTACGCAGTCACTTGTTTGGTTGGGTTTGAACTGGAATCTTGTTTCTGGTTCGTTTTCTATCTCTGATAGGCGTATTTCCAACTTTATTGGTTTTTTAGAGAAATTCCTTCAATCGGCTCCGTACGTCACTGCTCGGGATTGCGCCTCGATCGCAGGCCATGTTATGTCAATGTCACCAGTCTTGGGTAATTTGACTCGTCTTAAGACCCGTTTTTTGTACAAGGTCATAGACTCCAGGTCTTCGTGGGATTCTCGGTTCAATATCGGGCTTCATAACGATTGTCTTTCGGAAATATTTTTCTGGAAAAACAATATCGCGAGCCTTAATTCTAGACTTATAGTGCCTTATCAGGCGCCTTGTTTGCTTAGTTTTTCAGATGCTAGTAACGTAGCCTGTGGCGCTTACCTTGTCGGTACTAGCCAAGTATGCCACCGTATGTGGAGTCCATGTGAGGCTATGAAGAGCTCTACATGGAGAGAACTTAAAGTCGTGTTTTTTGCTTTAACATCGTTTAAGGATTCAGTTCAGGGCAAGTCCGTTAAATGGCACTCTGACAATCAAGGGGCGGTCCGTATAGTTGACATAGGGAGTCCTAAAGCAGAATTGCATTCTATTGCGCTTGAGATTTTTGATTTCTGTAGGATTTTTAATGTTCGTCTTGTTCCTCAATGGGTTCCCAGAGAGCTTAATGTTTGTGCTGATGAAATTAGCAACATTATCGATTACGACGACTGGTATACTGCCCAGGGGTTTTTTTGCCCATTTAGATTCTATCTGGGGTCCCCATACCGTTGATAGGTTTGCTAACGCGTCCAATGCCCATCTCCCTAGATTCAATTCTAGGTTTTGTGTATCAGGCTCAGAAGCTGTTGACGCTTTTTCAGTCTCTTGGACGGCAGAGAATAATTGGCTCGTTCCGCCAGTACATTGTATCACAAGGGTGATCCAACATCTTGTTTCATGTGGCGCCTTTGGGACTTTAGTGGTCCCTTATTGGCCGTCTAACGTTTTTTGGCCATTTCTATTTGCGAGCTCGCTTGATTTTCAACCATACGTTGTTGGGTCCATTTACTTCCCAGATCCCTCGGGGATATTTGCGCTTGGGTGTTATAAGGATTCGCTCATAGGCTCTGATAAGTTCAATAGTGCGGTTCTAGCTGTCAGAATTGACGCTAGGGGTCACAGTTCTTAGGCATGGCGTTTTTTCTTTTATGCCGAGTGGTTTTTTGACTGCAGTGACGTTCGCACTGGTCAGTGGTTATGTTCGTGAGTTCAAGAAGTTTCGTCTGCTTGTTCCTTGACTGTGTTTCGAATGAAACTAGTTTGCCGAGTGGCTTGATTATCGCCTAGTGGCGTTGTGCAGATTTGTACAGGGTTGTACAGGGTTGTTTTTTTTTGCGTTGTAAATTAGTTTCACGTTTGTTATGATATTTATTTTTGCAATGCTAACGTTGTTCCCATAGATTTTGTCAGAGGGGCTTTACAGCCTGGTTTTCAACATGTTGAAGACAGCCGCCTCAAGGTATTAGCTCAGGAGCTCCCTGAAGTTCTTCTCAAGAGCAAAAGCGCAAATACAGCTAAGAAGTATGAAAGAGGTTTTAATGCATGGAGAAAATGGGCTTCACGGTTCAAGGAGATTGTAATTTTTCCCGCTTCTAGCGTTTATGTTTCTTTATTTTTTCTTAGTTTGATACAAGAATCGGTTTCTTGTAACATTATTGACGAAGTCCATTACGGGCTTAGGTGGTTTCATGATTTAGCAGGTCATCCCGACCCATGTAATTCACCTGTTGTTATTCCATTATTGGAATCTGCCAAAAGGCTTCTTAGTGTTCCGATTAGAAAGAAAGAACCAGTTACTCCTGAGGTTGTTCAGCGCTTGTTTGCGCATTATGGCTCCGCTTCCGCTAGTTTATCTGATTTACGTTTGCTCAGTTTGTGTGTTTTGGGTTATGCGGGATTTTTCAGTTTCAACGAGTTAGTTCAATTGCGCAGGTGTGATTTTCTATTTGAAGATTCTTTCATGAGAATTTTTGTTCAGCGTAGCAAGACGGACATTTATAGGGATGGAGCTTGGGTTGTCATTGCTAAAACCCTAAAGCCTACTTGTCCTGTTATGTTAACCCTTCGTTATTTTTCAGTTGCTTCTTTTCAGAAGACAGTGAAGTTTTCATTTTCCGTCCACTTGTTTTCTGCAGCAGCAATGGATCTTATCGTTTTCGTGGGTCTGCCCCATTGTCCTACTCTAGGGCGCGCGAGATAGTGCTTTCCGCTTTTGAGGCCGTTGGCCTCTCCAAACAAGATTATGGGCTTCACAGCCTTAGAGCTGGAGGCGCCTCCGCCGCGGCAAATGCCCAGATTTCTGATCGTTTGTTTAAGAGACACGGACGTTGGAAATCAGACAAGGCTAAGGATGGCTACATAAAGGATAATACTCTTGCTTTGTTGTCGGTTTCATTGTCATTGGGTATTTAATTTACTTCCCGTTCTTTTAGTTCGCCCGTACACGGCTCGTGTTGACACACCCCATAAGTGGTTGCTTATTACATGGTAAATGATTTATATTCGGTTGAGCGGGGGAGCGTATTAGAATATAAATGGATTTATCATGGGTTACGTAACCTCATTTTTGGGCGTTTGTGACACTTTGTCACAATGCTTCATTAGCGGGGTGTCGGGTATATATACGGTGAGGCCTTCATTTGTATTCATTCGAGTCATACGACCGCACTCGGTTCGCCTCTAAATTAAATACCCAATGGCTATATTAGCATTCAGGAGGTTTATTTCTTCTATTCTTGGCTTGCCATGTTTTGTTTTGTTTTTTCACATTATACTAGATTATGTTGTGATCGTAATCTTCATGCTAGACATTACAGTTACTGCTCTGTTATTATTTTGCGCCACATTGGTTATTGACATATATCTTGTAATTTAATTGACATGGAGGACATAATAAAGAGGCCCGTACACGGCTCGTGTTGACACACCCCATAAGTGGTTGCTTATTACATGGTAAATGATTTATATTCGGTTGAGCGGGGGAGCGTATTAGAATATAAAAGAAAATAATTATTGATCACATGATTGAACAAAAATGGCGCGACATTTTCGCGTTGTGTCGCAGTGTTTCTCGGCGAAGCTGAATGAAAGCTGGTTCAAAGTTCAACCGCTCGACACGGAGTGAATGAAGGAGCACAAATTTCGGAAAAATGCCTTGTAGCAATCACCTCAAGAATATGATATAGACTTGATACTTCCTCGGCAAGGTTTCTAATCTTTGTTTTAGGCGGAATGAAGTTAAACGATCTCGTCATTACGGCTGTAGGAGCTAAAACGAGCAAGTTTACAAACAACATCGATCGACTTAGCTCAACTATCGATGTTTCAACTACAGGTACCGATGTTTTAATCGTTTCTTGTATCCTTTAGCTGTGAACGTTTGTAAGACATACTGTCCACGCTGCAGTTATTTCAGACTTTTCGCTGCTATGTACATGTTTGGGTACCCGCACGTGTACATAACACATAACACCTATTGATGGTTTTCACTCACGTGACCTTCAGTCCTGTGGGACTCAAATGACAAAGGCAATGGCGGCCATGTTGGAGCACATAACAAAAGAAGTTCATTAAAATTCTTTTGTAGGTGTGCACCAACATGGCCGCCGTGACGTTACGTGAAAACCACCTATAACTAAGGGCCTGTTTACATGAGGGAGGGTGCCCCTACGTAGTAGGGTTTCCCTACCTAGTAGAGTTTCCCTTCTCCTTTGTATTACACGGTTTCTTTTACATGCGTGGTAGGGCGCCCCTAGGGGTAGGGTTTCCCTACCTCTTGTAGGGCCTCTTGTACCTAGTAGGGCCAGGTTTTGTTCAGAAAAACCCATGTGAAAGGTCAAGATAGGGTTGTCCCTAGGGGTTATGGTTATGATTGTGTGTTCTCGTGTTACTGTCGCGCAAGCGCGTGACAATTTATAATCGAGCATAGCTTCTCGTGGGTATAAACCAGGCGAGTTTTTTTTTTTGTCAGTTTTTTTTTTATCAGATCGTCGCCATATTCTCCCTCGACAAACTTGTCTCCTTCGCACGTGCCTCAAGCGAGCTACAGCAATATCGTATTGATTTGCTGCTTGTAGGCCAATTCTCTGCAGCCGACGTCTTTCACGGATTAAATAAGTAAACATTAAACCACATAACTGGAAAGCTGCCGCTAGACACGCCAAAGAAAGGACGATCGCATTTACCGTTACAACGTGTCTTCCCGCCATCTTGCTTAGCAACCACCCACTTGAGTTAGCCCTCCCAGCTGGGGATAATATTTCTCATGTGAACTGGCGCTGACTTCTGACCCTACTAGGTAGGGTGCCCCTACACTGTTGAAAACAATGCATGTGAAACGGAGCTTTCAGGCTACCAGGTAGAGTATCCCTACCTAGTAGGGGCACCCTTCTTTCATGTAAACAGGCCCTAAGAAATTCTATGCCATTTTACTGTGTTTTAATTCATGCAGTCAACTCTGTACCGTTCTTTACGTAGCCGAAAGCTCTAGAAACTCTCAAATTGTGTACTTAAAATTAATTTTAGCTTGACAAAATGTTCGGAATTTGCTGCTTGTTGTGTAAGTAATGGCGCGAGGTAAAATATTGGGCAAGATTTCCGTATAACCCCATACATTAATTATGCATACGCGCTATTATAAAAGAGAACAATAGAGAAAACAAAAGACTGCCTTTCGAAATATTGGATATTTTACAAATATAGTTGTTTTCGTACCATGAATCAGCCTCCTTTTTTATCAAATCGTTTCAAAACGTAAAAAGCATTTAATTAATACCCATCAAACTTTCATTTTGGTAAAGTTTGATTTCATTTTCACGCTTATCTAAGTTTACATACGGCCCGATTTGATTAAACCAATCAAAGCTCAGCGGGTGGGAAAAACTGAGTTGTCCAACGTCATTTGCGTGATGTGAATTTTAGTTTTAGTCGATTGGTTCTTCCGTTGGAAATTTGTGTGAAAAGCGATCAACTTTTCCACAATAAACATTGCAGATTTTTAGAAATGAAGGACTTTTTATAGTTGAATTTTTTTCGGCCGATTGGGAGCTTTAAATTTGCCGCCAAAAAATTGCACACCACCGGATGGTCGAGAGCGAATCGTGTGACGCCACACATGTTTTACTTTGTGCAATTACAAACGCCATTGGCAGATTATTGATAAATTTAAACTCGAACGTAGTGAGGTAACAAACAGAAGCGCAGGGGAATGGTTTTATTTGGTTTATTGTTTTTATTATTTCTCCGGAAATGTGTCGCCGGTTATCGAGTCCTCTCTCCATTGAGTGCCACAAACAATGTGATTTCGATAGCTACTTCATTTAGTCGACAGTAAAGTGCGATATAGTGGCTGATGACGTAGGACAACTCAGTATTGATCGCCACTGGCAACACGGGCGCAAATCCGTTTATAAGAAACGTGATGGAAATCTAAGATAGCAGATTGAAGATGGCAGCCATTCAGATTAATGACAAATCCCGCGTCATATGTTGTCATCGTGTCACGTGCCCTACCTTTACTTGCACTAGGTACTATAAACTTTCCAAGTTTCCTTGCTATAGCATTAAGTAATGATCCGCATAAGAAGCATAGCGCTGAACGGCAATGGAATGTCAAACACGATGGAATGTCAAGATTTTTCATTGTTACAACTAATGATCTCATTGGCCTAGACTCAAAAACCGCTAAAAAGTTAAGGTTCAAGGTGCATTTTTTGTCTAATTTTTTTAAGGTTTCAAGTAATTTGAGACCCAATCGCACAACATACAATTTTTAAAAGAAATTGTATTTGGGGAACTTTATCAAAGAAGCAAAATTATTAGATAATTTATTGTCTTCTGCTATTCTGATTGGTTAAGCACGAACATTTCCTAAAATTTATTTGACGCAAATGGATTTTCTTTATTTTTATAATGAAATATAATTATTAACCATCAGCTCCTCCTCTATTCTTGAAATCAAAGATATTCTATGTGGGAAAGAGCTAATGCCGCAGAACAATGAAGTTTGCTATCGTTCTTATGTGGAACAATACTTAATATTCTTGAAGTTACGGAATTCCTGGGGCCCCGGTTTGAATATAATAGGGTTAAAAACATATTCTATACCGTCTGACCTGAAATTTTTACAGGGGTTTCACTATTTAATTTTTTACTTGCGGGGTGGAATTTTTTGGATTGAAGATACTTCACAACAGGTCAAGTAAAAATGAAAACTTTCAGAAGTAAAAATTCGTTTTGTCGTTCTTTCTAAAACGACGAGGTACATAAACAGAAATTCAATAATGTTGCAACATTCTCAATGTACACAATAATGCTAAGCGTTCCCTCTCGTCCTGGTGGTTTCGAAGTGTATGTGCTTGTGAGGATTGTAATCCCACCAAGTACACGGTCCGCACACAAAGCCAAAAGGACGAAGATGTGTAAGATATGGGAGAATCGACCCGAGGCTTTGCGAGCTGGTAGACCTCGAAAGAATGTGTTCCGTCGATGCGGGGAGGAGGGTGGGGCGTACTCGTCTTGCAAAGGATCAGACCTAAACTGTACTGAACTACGCTTAATTACGAGGCGGGCTGATTTTATACAGAGGGTGGAGGTCTAGGCGGTTGTGCCGCGCATTACCTCCTGGTCGCGCTGGTAGTGTATTATAGGTTATATTTTTGTGCGTATATCCTTAGTGAGAATAGTGTTTTCGATGGATTAAATTGCTGCGGACAAATGTTTTGCGGGCCTTATTCTTTGATAAAAATTTGATTCTATACGGTACAAATGTTTTTCTTTTGGTCAATATGAAGTTAAGTAAGTTCTTTTTCTGGCAATCGATGAAATTTATGTCTTATAAAGTGTTTTCTTTATTACTGAAGGCGCCAAACAGGCCAACCAATTTCGCACTGATGAGTTATTAAGTTGTCTAAAACATATTTTGACTGATAAATGGTTCTGCTGAGTCAGACAAGTAAGCAATATGACTTACATTTTTTGTACATCATATTTCTCATAACGATGTGACAAAAGATTTTTTTTAAGTTGTACATCTATATCTAAAACCTATCGACCTTTCTCCCTTTGACCGCGTGGTTGAGTCAAATTTCATCGACACTCCCGGTTGGAAAAACTTGCACTAACAGTCTTATTTGAAGGGAGGATTTCAACTTTATATGTCTTAAATGAACTATTTCATACATGTGAATTTTTTGTGTTTCAGAGTCAGAACTGTAAGCACATTAACACAGAGGACGTTTTCTTGTACACGCAATGTTCCGAGAACACCAAGAGGAAGAGTGACATCAAGTGAAGGTTCAAAGGGAGAAGTCAATAAACCACAGTTAATAGAACAAACTGGTTATGAAGCTCAACAAATTTAAAAAAGAGTGTACAAAGCTGCTTTGTTTTATGTTGAACGAACCGTGACCCTGCACATTGTTTTGTTTAACGTGTGAGCCCAAAAGGACTGCCATCAGCTGATTTATTATTCTTTTATATATGGTGATTAGCCCTACTGACCCCATTTCAGAGAAAACATTCTTTTGAAATTTTGCGCATGATTACGGAGCCAGTTGTGCTGATTAGAATGAATATATAAAAAAACAATTAATCGGTCGCCATTTATGAAAAAGGTGTGTGTGTGATATATGTGTCTTTTTTTGTTTATTACGGCGCCAGAAAAATGTCATTTTTCGTACAATTACAAGAGACACCTAACCTGCTTCACGACCTTTATGTTAATCGGCAAATAATACATATGAGGCTGAAAATAAATTATTTTCTCCTTGGATCTACCTAGCAAGGTCTCTTTAAATAAAATAGATTTAAAAGTTTTTAATTGATTTTAAAAGAAAGCTCCAATTAAAAAAATTATGGCGACATTTAATTTTATTCCACATAAAAATTGCTAAGAATAAAACACATTGTAATTTATTTTGCGTGTAGTTCCCTTAAATATGTTGTTTTAAGTAGTAGATAAAATATGAGCGGGAGATCTGTATGGACGTTTACAATGGCTGCCTTCGGCTCGCTATTGTAAAAGCCCATACAGATTTCCCGCTCATATTTTATCGCACTTGTGAAATGAAACAATGAGTAGAGATCTGCATGAAAAGTTAATTCTACTGTTTAATAATTCATCAACTCAGTTGATTTGTATTGGGGATTACAAAGGTATACATGTGACTCAAATGCTGCCTATTTATTGGTCATAACTGTTATGAATTATTGACGAATTTTACAATGTCCTTTACACTGTACGTGTCTTGGCTTAATTACTTGACTTATTTCCTTTTATCCCAGCGAGAATAGGGCCGTAAAGTTAACAGGACTTTTTATCAATCGGCTTCTTACATGATTTTAGGCGCGCGGTGTAATTATTTCGATCATAAAACGATGTATGATTTTTACACCCCGCAGTAGCTATAGTCGATAAGTCTAACGCGAGAAAAATAACAGGAACCAGAAACATATACAAAGAGCACACAAACCCTATAACTATACAATTATTATAATTAACATTAAAAGTTTGAGAAAGCCTTCCTCGTGCAATCGCGTCAGCGCAGATATATCTTCCTGTAGTACTTTTTGCCGCTCTTTACAGTAATATAACTGCATATTTTCCTACAGGTTCATTCTAAAAGTTTGAAAGAAAACAAAAATCATGAAATAAAAGGTCGATTGTAATGGTTTTTTTTAAGTTAATCTTTAAATAAAACTAGTTGTAACTTACCTTCACTGGAGCGGGAGAAGTTAAAAGAGTAATATACATGTAATGAACTAAGTGATCAGTTCTTGTTTTAGCGACTTTCTTCAATTTGTGGCCTTAAAAATATTTTGTTTATTAATGAAAAAGCACTTAACCGTTGTAATGGATTAAACGAGTGGCGCCTACCGTGCTTAAATAGCAGAAGGTAAAGTATAAAAAAGAATAAAAATATCAGGCTGTTCATTCATAATCTAAGTGAAATCAGTTTCTCGATATTGACAAGTTTCCACAACCATGCTAAAAAGACAAATTTCAACTGTACATTCATATTTCGTGACGCTTCTTTTAACTTCCTTTACGAAGATGACGTGAGAACACTTGGGCAACTGAGTAATAAATTAATTGCAAATTAAATACACATATATATTTCTTTATAGATGCTATTAAGATAGCTTTGACACATAAAATAAAACCAACAGCTGGCAACAAGCTTTTACTAAAGCAAGCATATATAAAGGGCATACAAATTACAATCGTGCAATAGAATTATTGACAACCTGTTTGGTATCATTTAAGCAGTGCCGGCAGTTCAGAGAGATACGTATTTCACCAAGCGATGATGGCTGCCATGCAGATGCTTCTTTTTGTCTTACTTGCTACCATTTTGATAGCAAATGTGAGGAAATCTTCAGCCGAAATGCAATCCAGTTCATTTTTGGAAAAGCTCGGTAAGTAAATATGACTTTAAAGGTAGATATCGAGGGCTAACAGTGAACGTGTCCCCAGTCAGCGCAAACGCGCAAGAAAATTTCAACAACTGTTCAGCAGTTAACATGCATGATCATGACATGGTATAAACTACTTTTGAAAAGATGCCTATGGTTCGAAGCCTTTTCTTAATCTACCATCGATCGTGTTGTTTAATTGTACAGAAGCAAAAAACGGCGGAAAAATGCTAGTAAGAGTAACACTAGAGTCTCAGTCCCTTCCCCGTCTTCCCCACACTGTAAAAAAAAAATCAAGGGATATTTCGCGGTAGACTACTCGAAGCCATTGCATAACCTTTTTACCCCGTGTGTTTATAACTTTGGTACTATTGCATTCTTTCGAAGATTACCGAAGACTTCCATAAATTACCGAGGTAGATGCGAAGATTTTTCAATTAAAGCTCAGACGCTTAAATTTCTAGGTCAGACCACTAGCTAGTTCATTTCAGTAAAGACGTCAAAAAAGTATCGTTGAAAAATTAAATCCGTGGGAAAACGCAGAATATGTACAGACTTTCCAAAACGAGTGCAAATGCTTAAACAGTTATAGTGCGAAAATGAGCGCAAAATTAAGCGAACTTGCGAAAGCTTGACTGTTTTATAATTCAACGCATTGATAACAAAACACAGTTTCCAGAAAAAATTCATTGAGATATACAACCTTTTATTACATGAAAAAAAAAACTTACTAAAATTTTTTACCTTGCGCTATTTCTTACACAACAAGCAGCGAATGAAAATTTTCCAAGCCTACACAAATTGAGAGTTTTATGCGAAGAGCTTTTGTCCGCGTAAAGAACGGGGCAAAGTAATATCATGACTATACGAAGTAAAACACAGTAAAACGGCTTATTAGTGGCAAGTGTTTCGTGTACTGTCTTACAAAGTTCAATTCAGAATCAAAACAAATTGAACAAACACACGGTCTAACCTAAAGGAGAGCTCAAGGACACAAAATCATCGTTACCTGTAGTTGATGTAACTTCAGTGATCCGCTCAAAACAAAGATCAGAAACTTTTCTGAGGAAGTATCAAGTCTATATCCTGGAATGATTACTATAAGGCATTTTCCAAAAATTGTGCTCCTTCATTCACTGCGTGTCGAACAGTTGAAACTTTGAACCAGATTTCATTCAGCTTCGCCAAGAAACGCTGGGATACAAGGGGAAAATTTCGCGCCTTTTTGTCTAACCACGTGTTCAATAATTTTTTTCCTTTCTTTTCTTTTCTTTTTTCTTTTTTCCTTTCCGTTTTTTTATCTAATAGTTCAAGCATTTTTTCTCACAAAGATACTTAATTTCAGGCAGCGGTCCGTTTTCACTTTCCTTCAAAATGCGAAATTTACCACCATCACTGGATAAACGTCATGTAGACCTACGGATATCGATAGCTTTATGAACATATTTGGGCAGTGTATCAATGTGTTAAATTATAAGAAACGTTATTACACTCTTCTGGGTATGACGGTCGTATAAGAAAACAATTTATTCAGCAGAAGATTGTGCAATACGGCCTCGTAAAAATACCCGGCCGTATTTCACAACTTTTCGCTAAATAACCTCTCTGTAATGATATATTTTCGTTATCACACAGGTGCTTTGTCTGCTATGGACGATGACGCCAATGACGCAGATCCTAGTCCCTATGGAGGTAATGTATACTGATAAGCTCGATTTCAATAATGTTCTTAATCAGGGTATTTAAACTCCCACTCTTTCTCGGCGGCATGAGCTACGTTTGTTTTCTTTTCAAAGAGCCAGTGTCACCATAATCGTTATATATAATTACTAGTAGTTAATGGATTCGGACCAATTGCGTGTCAGTGTTTCTAGTTTCTTTTATCAACAGTGATAGTTAGGAATGTTGACGTAATTATATAAGTTACCGGTTCTTTTTTATTTTACCGTTTTCTTTTACTGTATACTTTTTTGTCACGCCCTTTTGGTTTTGTCTCACGTATTTCTTAAATTCGTTTGTACTTAGTTTTGCGATTGTAATAAACATTCACAGAATTAAGCCAACTCCTTGAACCCCAAAGTCATTGACAGTCAGTCCCAGCAAAACGAGAGATAAAGAAATGGATATAAAATGCCAATGCCAATCTGGTTGTAATGGTTAGCAAACTCTCTGGGAAATAACACTCGTGTTATTAACTCATGCATTTTAGCGAGTTTGTCAATAAAATCATAGTACTGTATTTGTTCCACACAGGAAAAAGGTCAAGTGGCAATTATTGAGATAACCTGCAATGCGTTTGTGAAAGAACTTTAACAGATTTAATATAAACATGTACCTATGGAGTCAGTTTTTAAACACTATCTTATTCGACTCATGTTTGATAAGGTCTCACCTCGTGTTTATTCTTGAATAACGTATTACTAGGAGTATAGATCGCATGTACGAAACTCTAGAAGGTACCACGTGATAATGATTTTCCCGCCGTTTCCCACTTTTCACAGCTATTTGTAAAAGCCTCTTGTAAAATTCATTAATAATTCATAACGGTACTAACAAATAGAAATGAGCCATTTCAATCACGTGGTTAACCCTGTATACCAGATACAACTCACTAGTAGTGGTTGTATCTAATTTACATTCCAGATACAACCACTAGTGAGTTGTATCTGGAATGTGAATTTCACAAGATGTTTACTACATTCGCGTCCGTGTTGTATCGGCACTATACATTCACTCGGCTGCGCCTCGTGATTGTATAGGCCGATACAACACTCACAAGGGGAAATGCCATATTAAGCAATATTAAACAGACATTAAATCTAATGAATAATTTAAGTCAAGTTTAGGCAAAAAGTTGACTTAAATAAATGTCTTCATTTAAGCATTATTTAGGTTTCCTTAAATGTGTCTTAAATCTCAATTGAGATTTAAGCTATGTTTAATTTTTCATTAAACCTGCATTAAGTTTGAGCCTTAAGTTATTTTAATGTAGGTTTAAGCAAAAATTAAACTTAGGTTTAAGTTTCTTAAACCTGAACTTAAATTTACTAAACTTGTGTTTAAGTCGAGACAGAAGCTCATAACAGAGAAGCGATTAACTCGTTTCCGATGCTGGGGATTTTTAGAAAACGCGGGGAGCCAATCAGAATTTACTTCCTAATATGGAGTTCTAAAAGAAGCCTACTTCCACGCGAAACGCGCGCTCCTACAACACTTATTTGCAGGAAAAGCTTGTATCTTGTTTCATACAAGCTACTACAAAGGTCAATAATTGCACTTTGCAGTTCTGAGACTCGACCAAAATGTCAACTTTATACTATTCAAACGGCCATTGACTCCCTTTGGAGAAAAGAAGGCCGATTATGCCGAACTGGAGGAAGCGGAGAAAAGGATAAATTGTATCAACCGTGGAAAAACTTTACCGGCAGAGCGAAAAAATTCCCATTTAGATTGCTTGCCGTCTCAGGTTTAACTTAATACTCCACAGCGATTTGTGTCAACAGCAACATACCAGCAATCAAAATCAGTTAATGAATGAAATACGGTGAAATGATAAAAACACAGAGTTCAAAACTTTAGGACACCTGCATCAAAGAAAGATGAAAATGAAATAAAGATGCACACAACATGTAGGTTTCTCCAAATCACTTTTATTTAAAAACAAAGACAAATAGACTCAAATACAATGTAGTTGAATGAATAAATACAGATCTTCAACAGCCAGTTTATCACAGTTAAAATTACTCATATAACAAATCGTAACTCGAAACAGCTCATGATAGCTTCTGCTTGAAAACAATTAAGCTTAATGATACGAAAACTTCGAAATTCCTCAAGACAACCGCAAGTAGTTTTGTCGAGATGATGAAAACGTACTCCGTGAGTTCAGAACCTAAGCGATGCCACATTTACAAAACAAAAAATTAATGCAACTCAGTTTTAAAAATAGTTCGTTAAATTATTTCTCAAGATACAAATGATCAGAACTTTCTCGTACGAAATCATAAATTCGGAAAACAAGTAGGCTCGAGAGCTAAATAAACATGTTTGAAACGTACTGATTTGGTATGCTCATTTCCTCTCAAAAATCGCTTTGAAAAACAATTATAGTATATACAAAGAAAAACCATGGTACATGTAAGGATGGGTTGACAAAGTCGGTGAAAGTTTTAAAAAGTGTTGGCTGTTTAAAATACAGCGAACTGAATATTTAAGCTTATAAACACCGCGCCGCCGTTCATATTTCAAAATCTATACAACAAATTTTATTCCAACCGATTTGGGAAGAAAAACCCTTAGCTCAAGTCAGACACGAATTATTGTTTGTTTGAGCGATAAATTATAAGCGAAAAGGAGAGTAAAAACACTTTTGTTTTCAAAATAAAACAGAAAAACACATGGCATGCGTACTGAATCATGAGAATTTGCTTCGCTTCTTCCGTACGCTTCAATCTCTTTGTGAAGTTAAAAACAATTCATATTTTCTTACTACCATAAAAACCTGACTTAAACAATCTTTCTAATTTGAAACTACATTTGAATAAGTAAAATACATTACCATATTGCACATGAAATTCTTTAAAGAGCCATTTTTGTGGTGATTTGGTAGAGATGAAACAAGGCTTGAAAAAACCTGAGTTGTCCAGATTTCGCGGTGTTGAGCTTTTTTTCGTTCCTTACTCCGTCGTCATCTTCTTGGAACTACTAAAATATTCAATACTTTTTCCTCCTCATTTTTGAACCTCAAAATGCGATTTGGTAGCGACGAAAATAGCCGTGAAAGTAAGCTGTCCATATTTCGCGAAGCGCTTGTAGTTTCCTCGATGTTTTCTTGCCGATTTGAGCGGCCGCGCGTACGCGCGTGGAGCTGAAAACCTCCTTCCATATAAGGGCAAAAATTCAATCCGCGATTCTGATTGGTCGGTTGGGAATTCTAATAATCCCCAGCATAGTTCTGAACATATAGGGGGAAGTTGCACGCTTCTACGTGATAAGCTTCTGGTCGAGATTAAATCAAGTTTAATAACACTTAAATTAGGCCATTTCGCCTAGTGACTCCCGCTCATGTAGTAAACATTACATATTACACTACGGAATGTCTAATGTTACTGTTCTACTCAGTTGTTCAACAGCGTAATTTGCGATCTGTATTAATTAGCACGTCCACTTATGCTAAGAAAAGTAATTCAGCCTTATTGCAAGGTTTCTTTCTTGTTTCCTACAGTTGGCCTCCATCTCCTGCTCAATGCTAGACAAAATTTTATTAAAAAAATAAATAAAATAAAATAACTCAGTGTATTCTACATTGTGAATCTTCGATAGTGGAGAAGTTACACTACTAGCTATACTTCGAATTCTAAATTTCTGTTGTAAGTTTAACGTCCGATTTCACTACTCGTAGATTTCTTGTTCAGTATAATAAACAACACCACAAGAAAGTACTGCTCAGTAGCTTTCATTTGAATGGTCACACTTCAGGATTTTATCCACAGACTCAAAAGTTAGAACCACTATGTACAGCCTAATAAACAGCACCACAGGAAAGTACTGCTCAGTAGCTTTCATCTCAAAAGTTAGAACCACCTTGTACAGCATAATAAACAGTACCGCTGAGAAGTACTGCTCAGTAGCTTTCATTTGAATGGTCACACTTCAGGATTTCATCCACAGACTCAAAAGTTAGAACCACCGTGTACAGCAAAATAAACAGTACCACGGGAAAGTACTGCTCAGTAGCTTTCATTTGAATGGTCACACTTCAGGATTTCATCCACAGACTCAAAAAGTTAAAATCTCCTTGTACGAGAGCTTCGACTGTGATTTGACAAAAATAGAAATAGATGATGCGTTAACCAACGAACCTCTCCCCCTTCCCCTTTCTATCCACCCCCGCTTTGTGCTTGTGAGGATTTAATTGTACATTGTTCTTTTTCATAGAATGTAGGAACATAAACTCAAAAACATTCTGCAACCGATGGGCCCGTTACTGTGGATTTGATACTAAGAATGGCGTATACATGAGGAAAGTTTGCAATCATCGATGCGGCTGTGTCCAAGGTAAGAATAAACGTTCCAAGTACGAAATAAAAACTGAGGCAATTTTATTTTAAAATGGACGAGTAACAAGGATAAGACATTAAAAAACGTTCTCTGGTTAAAAAGTTAAAAATTTTCGAGCTTTCGATTGCCAGTCTGCAATTTTTGACAAGTAATGAATAAACAAAGCGCGAACACGGAAATATATACTTTTTACCGTATATATTAATTCCATGTTCGCGCTTTTTATTTATTATTTGTCATTAAGATTGCAGACTGGCAATCGAAAGCTCGTAAATTTTTAACTTTTTAACCAGAGAGCAATTTTTTTTATTTGTTGCAACATACAAAGGTTGATATTACCAGAACTTCATCCGGTAGCTTTAAACATTATGATAAAGGGGTCGGGCTTACAAATTGAAAGTAAATTAACTTACTTTCCTTATGTGAACTATTAAAAAATATACCCCACAGAAAAAAAATAGATTATCCCAGCCAGACAGTTATGAGATAAGATGAGGTAAATGACCAATTTTGATGGCAGTATCCATGAAGGATAGGCTCTCATGGCAGTTTGGATTTTCTGACCGAAAATGGATTTCTATGGCCAACAACTAAATCTATTAATCATACGAAAATGTGGCTTAAATTTGTCATGGACTAATAACTAAAGAAGCTTCTTTAGTTATAGTTATACACAGAGGCCCTTCAGCTAGCTCAGTTAATAGCACTGGCTGATAGAAGAAAGGACTTTCGTTTTAAGCATATAGACAAAATGAAGCAAAGAGATAACCTTTTTCACTTACTACCAAAACCCATTGTTAATAGTTGTCATTAAACCTCGCAAGAATTTTACTTGTTTAACAACTCAATTAATTTTAGAACCAGCAGAGCAGAGGCATTTTTCACATTTAAATATTTCAATCAGTAAGCTGCTGGTATTGCTAGATTAGTTATATGTAAATAGTTAGATTTATAAATATTATATTTTGTAAATATAGCTGATCGTTAATTCAGTTAACTTTATTATTTTTAAACTGCCAGAGAGAGTTTTAATAAGTACACTATTCCTTAAAGGGATTTCATACAAATGTAATTGTAATTTTATCATGGTCAAGTGATTCTAAAAATAGACTAAAAATTGCAAAAAATTCTTTAAGGAATATAGTTTGAATTTTTATGTTCATCATCTTACGTATTAATTTCAGAACATTTTTTGTCATTCCAGGATGAAACTCACAACGGAAGACATCAACGAAACTACAAAGAACGAACTGCGAGAGTCTTACTATAATCTTTAAATATTTAAGCAGTTGCCGTTGGTCAATAAAAATATACTTCATAAGACTAAGTTGTTTGCCTGTTTGTCCATTCACAGAGCTATATAAACTAAACACGCCTTGTTTAAAGTGCATATGACAGATTTTTTTGTTTGCTTGATGGAATTTACATGGTGTCCTTATAAGAAAATCGAAAAGAGTTTTTTCGATATCGATTTTCTTTTCCGTGTTTTAGCCGTCTAAAAACGTTTAATTTCACTTCCGGTGGGGTACAAAACCGCGCAAGAAGAAAGACTGGAAATAGTCCGCTGTGACGTCAATACAAGAATGCCAGTGTCGAGGTTTCTCGGTTCCTCGCATTTTTTGGTGCGCCCTGAAGAAGAAACATGATTCTATTAAGGTGTGTGGTTTACGGTTGTAGCAACACGCACCAAAAAAAAACGGAGGAACTGAGATACCGCGACACCGGCATTCTTGTATTGACGTCACAGCAGACTATTTCAAGCCTTTTTGTAACCCACCGGAAGTGAAATTTCACGTTTTTAGACGGCTAAATCACGGACAAGAAAAATCGATGTAGAAAAACTGGCTTTGGTTTCAGTTATAAATTCCCACTCCTTTAATATACCACCCTTAAATTAACTCCTTATGCTGGAGTTAATTTCTTTATTTATAGTTATTTCAACTCCAAAAGGAGTTATTTTAACCCCCAAACTAGTAGAGTTAAATTAACTACATAAATAGAAAAGTGCCATTTGCAATTAGAGATATTTTAACCACAGATGCAGAGTTAAAATAATTAAGTGCATGCATGTTTGTAGTAAAATCAGTCCTTTGAACATTTGGCAATTTATGAGCCCGTTCCGATCCAGTCTTCAACTACGCAAACCGGCCTATTAGAGATGTTTCGCATAAGCACACTCCATATGATAATGACCTACTAATGGTGGCTATCACCTACTAAGTATGCTAATTTCAGACGAAGCTGTGAAAGTCTTTATTTCATCAAATTAAATTTAATTTTAATCATTAAAATAATTTTAACAGAATAAAAAATATTCGAACTAAAGATTTATTGACTATTGCTGACAATAAAATCCATTTTGAACAAATTATCGGCAACCGCTAACTAGTTTTAATTCAAATACATGATCTGTTCGATCTATTCGTTATCATTTTTCTTGTTAATTAATTTTTTGGCTACTTTGTTTCATACAAATATTTTGCGCACAGTTTAGTCACTTAGTTCTTCAAAAAGCACTACATGTCTCTGTGCGAGAAAAGTGCACAGCTCCACCACTACGGGCTGAAACCAGCGGGGGTGGCGCCAAATGCTTCCAACCGCTTGGTAGCTTTTCATGTATTTTATTGTATGTTCAATGATGATTCTACACTTGGATAGTTGTCGATTGAATCTTCGTGCTCGCTCTCGATCGAGCCTTCCTAAGCGCCGAATTTGAGCAGCTCTAAAAGGTGTGAGAAGCGGTGGTACGTCTGCATAGCTTTTGTCTGCTAAAAGGACCAAGTTGGCAGGCATATCATGATAACGTGTTCCAGGCCCAATCCTTTCCATCATATTAAAGTTCCCCGCATCATTCATAGCTCCTAGAAAACCCGCCTGCAAGAACACTATATTTCCCAAGTTATCAACGATAAGTTGGGTGTTCATAAGATGGTAGTGGCGATGACCACTATAAAATTCGGCTTGCGGCTCAGCCTCCGGGCGATAAATTTTATGTGGTGTGCCATCAATGCAACCAACAGCATCGGGAAAAGAATGCCAATTTCCGCGTAAAGCATTCCATTCACCCATGGTAGGCCAGGTTACTTGATTCCGAAAATATCTCCATAAAGCTGGAATTACTCGATGAATCGTAGCCGAAACAGTTGGTGGACTTACGTCAAACATCAGCGCCAGTGTGTTTAAACAGTGATACTTTCTGAGCCACATGATTGTCAACAATACCTTATTAATGCAATTCAATTTAGACCTCCTTCGTCTTTGTCTTGGATGACCATTTCTATTCCATCTAGACAAGTCGTGAGATATATCTTCCGCAATTTCAGCCAAAGTTTCAGGCAATTCACCAGTATTCAGCCAAAACAAGTATCTTTGACTCTCTATCATTGAAAAAAAGTCTCTTCCGGTGAAGTCAAAGCCATGGAAAGTTGGGTCTAGACGATGCATGATCGGTAACGCTTCACCAATATTGGGTGGGGCTAACATTGTTAACAGCAAAAGGAGACCAGGAAGCAACAATCTTAATAACTCTTCCTGTGCATCATGGTTCTCAAAGGGCGTTGGAATTGTTGTTATCATTATTAAAAATAAACAAACAATTTCCAATTGCCTTCGTAGCGACAATTCTCTTGGCATGCCTGTCAGACTGAAAACGTTTCACTGTATAAACAATATTGTCAATTGAAACTGAGAGTTCTTTGAGTATATATATGTATATATTTTTTCGTTTTCGCCGGTTTCATCAAAGGCTTCAAAGAACTGAAGAAATAATAACAGGAATATTTTGATCAAAAATAACACCGAAAGAGAAGTCCATGGGGCTCCTGCTAAGTCCCTGAACACTCCGATCTACTCTTTCTGTTTAATCCGAAACATAAAAACCTACCCCGCCTACATAACCACATAGGAATAATCAGAAGTAATGACTTTTTCAACAATTGTTTTTTTGTGAGCACACACAAAGAAACGGCTTCACTGGATTCCCGATTTTGATAACTCTATTCTTCAAAGTTGTTCGGCCAATATTAATTGCTTACAAAAAGGCCTGTGTACTGTTTTTTGTCGCTGTCCGATTTGCTCTACATGTGCTTGCCGTACCGATGGCAAACTTTTGGCGTCCAGTCAAATTTGCAGACGACGATGTGCCAAACTCTGATGGATTGCAAGGTATGTAGTCTAATTTCTGAAAAATACTCCTCCCAAACCTGGCTATGTTGTAAAAATTATCGTCCACTTTAGTTTCAGTGTCGTCGGAGACTAAACGGCAACGTTACCATGTGACGAAAGAAGAAGAGGAACTTGTGCTTAAAGCATATCATCAATGTACGGGTGGATGGGATGAAATCCTTGGATTTATTAAATCCCAGGTAACATCCATGTCGGGCAACTATTTAAAGAAGGAGAAAACGGTGGAGTACTATAACAACGCAGAAAAAAAAGCGGCGATAAAGCGTGTGCAGAGGATTGTCAACCAAAATATAAAGAAAGCAAGCCAGGAA
Organism: Dendrophyllia cribrosa; assembly: GCA_024195265.1. Classification (NCBI taxonomy): domain Eukaryota; kingdom Metazoa; phylum Cnidaria; class Anthozoa; order Scleractinia; family Dendrophylliidae; genus Dendrophyllia; species Dendrophyllia cribrosa. Next base: position 56,202,489 of record JAJLRJ010000002.1, read on the forward strand.
AGCGGACCAAGTACATCTAAAAGCATGTTGCAACCAAGCACCTCTCAAAGCATGTCGCAAATGATTAAAAAATCCAAAATGCGTTACGCGATGAAGTCCACTCCAGAGGAGCGACGGCTGAGTAAGTTTGCTTATGAAGCACATGTACAAAGTAGTGATTCTTGTGAAGAGGAACCACCCATTGAACGTGGTGACCCTTCTGGTGATGATGAAGAGAAGCCAGCTGAACCTAGCGGAAGCGATGTTCTCTGTGCGAAAGCACCAAAGAAACAAGAGAACAAGAAGAAGAAACGTCGTGAAAAGTATGCCAAGGAAGCAAATCAAGCACACACACAAATGTGCAATAAGGCCATGCGTATGATGGACAAAATTAATTCCGTTTTAGATAAATTTGAAGATACAAACAGCGACTGACTTTTACGAAATCGTGAATAAAAAGATATGTGTGTATATTTCAACTATCATGAAACTAGCTAAAAAGATTGAATAAACTTTGAATAAACTGCTTGTTCACGCAAAATAAAGGTATTCATGAGCTTCATCTGAAATTAGCATACTTATTAGGTGTTAGCCACTATTAGTAGGTCATTATCATATGGAGTGTGCTTATGCGAAACATCTCTAATAGGCCCCAAAACAGCGGCAAGACAATTGTGTATTCTGCTCACAAAGATAAAGGAGCACGCTTTCCTTGAGGAAGTAATATACATTTTTTTTCTGGCAATCGATGAAATCTATGTTTTATAAAGTGTTTTCTTTATTACTGAAGATGCCAAACGAGCCACCCAATTTCGCACTGATGAGTTATTAAGTTGTCTAAAAAAAACTTGACTGATAAATGATTCTGCTGAGTACAAGTAAGCATTAATATGACATACATTTTTTATATCATATTTCTCATAACGAAGTAACAAAATATTTTTTTTTAGCTGTATATCAATATCCAAAACCTATATCGACCTTTCTCCACCGCGTGCAATTCATCGACACTGCATGTTGGAAAAACTTGACGTACTAATAGCCAAATGTGAAGGAAGGATTGCAACTTTATATAACTGTATTTCATGTTTGTGAACACGAGGAAGAGTGTTTCATATAGCTTCTCAAACTGAGAAATGCTCATGTAAGTGTGAAAGAGACTATAATTTGACTCTTTTGGGAGGACTAACTCAACGGTAGAAAATCAGAGAACACATTTCTCTTTAGCCTTCTTCTTTATTCTTCTTACTGCGTCTTACTGCTGTGTTCTTACTGTCTCCCCTCGCTGTGTTTTACTCTAGTTCACAATACTCCTTTTATATGTTTTATGTTGTTAATTATGTATACATATATTTCGTTACTTGATTGATGGTTCGCTTGATTAACATATAATTATAGCGAGAGTAAAATGTTCATTGCAAAACTTTTCCTATGTGAAAAGAGTTGCTAAATAGTAAATGAATATAATCAGACTAAAGTTAAAACTACAAGTTACATTTTGGTGAAGTTATATTTAAGTTATCATACGTTTTAACGACCAAAATCGCAGTTAATAGTTTGGTTTGCCGTAAACAAAAGACAACACCCTTTATTCTGTATTGACTCAATTTCGGAAAGTGGGCAAGGGATTAAGATAGCTTGGAAAGCTCAAGTTCCTATGTTCAATTACTATAAAGAAGCAAAAGTACTTTTTAAAAGCTAATGAATTAAAAAAGGAAAACTAGTGTCAGTTTTGGAGACGAGCTGTCCCAACCTCTGACTATTAATTACAAGGGTTCTATTTTAAAAGTCACGTAAAATAGAGAATTTTCAGTTCATCGGTTTTCAACTGTCAGCAATAAGGTAAAATTACAAAATATGAAATAAAAGACAGTTTTAGCGTCAGTAAGAATGGGTATTACCTTTGGTTCTACTGAACATTCGGAAGGTTGCGTTTTTTAAAGTTGTTGACACCAAATTCTTAATAACCTAAATTGAACATTGATCCCATTATCTAAGGGAAGTCCCATGTCCACTTATCTTGTGATTAATTTTAAAAGAATACATAGAAGTTTCTAGAATCTCACGAGAATTCTAAATGTTGAATATACTTCATGTCTTATAGTTTTAACTTGCTAAAAAGATACAACTTTTTACTTATATATATTTGAATAAGGTTTCCATGCCAATCGCATTGTTTTTCCTAACATATCTCAAATTTGGACTTGCGTGTATGTTTATATGTTTTCTGCAATTATCTTAATATCACTTATTTGGGTTAAGTGCTTTTAGTTCTATTTACTTAAGGAAAAATGGGGGTTTTGCACTAAGTAATTCAAAAATGACATTTTCTATTTCATTAGTAAATATATATTATTTTCGGCTAATTTCAAATATTACTCTTGTGACATAAGACCGGGTATTCAAACCTCCTTCATTGTCGTGATTTCCTTTGTGTCGTCGTCATGAATTATTAAATGAGTTTTAGAAGTTTCTGAGTCAAGGAAATGAACACAAAGTACGTTTTCTTGTACACGAAATATTCCGAGAACACGAAGAGGAAGACATCAATTGAAGGTTTGAAGGGAGAATAAACTATACAGAGGTTCAAGACCCAATTGCAAGCCAAATAACTTAAAAAAAAAAAATTGCAATGGTTAAAATTACATGATCGCGAATGGTTAAACAAAGACTTCGCGGAAACGGAGTCGGAGTCGGAAGCGTAAGGATCCTTACGTTCTAGTGTAAATCAAAAAACGGAGTCGCAATCGGAATCGGAAGCTCGAAGGAATCGGAATCGGAAGGATCAGAAGGTTTCCTTAGTTGCTTACTAACAGCTTACGTCGTTTTGATTTCCACTAGATCGTAACTTTCTTGTGATTACGATTCCGCTTATGATTCCGCTTCCGTCGCTTCCGTCGCTTTTGTCGCTAGTGGGAACCAGCCTTTAGGCTGAAAAAATAAAAGCGTGAAGCGCTTTGAATTATCTTTCAAGTACGTGGTTGAGTGCCGTTTTTCCGGAAATACCCGTTGAAGTGCTTCGACATCTTTAAATAAGTAAATAGTTTTGAAAGATTTAAACGATTCGTTTCGTTGCCCAGTTCTTTCACAAGGGACATCAGTGTTGGCCGCGGAATGTTACCTGTTTTATTGATTTGCAATTGTTTCTTCTTTTACCCCTTCAAACAAATTGAACGTAAAAGATAAAACGGATGAAAAGCAAACATCGCACAACGTTAATTATGTTAGATACATTCAAAATCAGTTTATCCAAGTCGATCGGATGTTTAACCAATGTATTTACCCAACAATTACTACTAGACCCAAATAATCATTTAAATAAACTTCTTAGTGGTTAAATCTTCGCGTGCAATGGTTATCAGTAATTCAGTCAAAGAGATCATTTCATCAGATAGCGATTTTTGTTGTTTCAGCTTTTACCGTGTGGTGATCAAAATTTAATTTTAAGATAGTTTGACAGGGAATTTACACAAATATATTGAGTTAGTCTTCAGGGAGGTAATTCAATTGGTAATCCACTATCAGTAAGGGAAGAAAAAAAAACCAAAATATTCGTTCGTAATAAACTCACACGGAAAAAGGCCTTAAAATAAAAAAAAAATACTCCGTTGTTGATGCTAAAACAAAAACTACAATTGGGGAGAGGTTCCTGAGAAAACCCTTCATGTTTTAAAATATCTAAAAGGACTGTTTCAAAAACGAGCGTCGATTCTCAGAAAACTTATAGCGGAGCACTAGCCGGGCCGAAGGCCCGGCTGCGGAGCCCCATACTCATAGAACCTATGCCCTCATTTTTCATGGTCATGGCTAGCGGAATGTTTCGCGGGCGCTGTCTGCAACAAAAACATGTGTGTCGCGCAAGGCTAGCGCGCATGCGCGTATGACGCCACACAACATCCGGGATCTGAGCGGAGGACTAGCTCGCGGGCGCGTATGACGTCGCAAAACATGCGCGTACGACGTCATGTTGAAACCAAAACGAGGCTTTTTTTTCGCGCGGTTACACGGCCGAATGTCACGTCAGCTGGGAAAACACTTTGATGTTTTGCTGTGTTTACTGAGCGGAGAAAACGGTTTAAATTAAAGTCGTTATTTTCCTGCATTTTTTCGTGGTTTGCTACTCAAGACAGGGATGCTAATTAAGGGATACTCAGAAGCCGCTTTAGTGGAAAAAGAAGAGCTTTCAGGAATAAAATCTTGCTTCGAGAACTATATACGTTTTTAGCAATGCGAGAGATGGGTTCGTTTTACGGATTTCAGTACCAAAGCGAAGATTTAAAGAATTTCCAAGCAGAGTAGTCGCCGGAGGAACTTAAAGGTAAAACAAATTACATTTTTCGATGGGAATTTATCTTGATATCAATCTGTGATTAACTTTTTGTTAATGTGTTCTCGTTAGTTTTGGAGAATTGTTTTTAAACGTGTAGCTTAAATTCAGTTGTATTAATTTCTTGTATTTCATCGAAGACACGGCTCGGCCTCGATGCGCGTTTTGCGTTTTGCTTTTCAACATAAACTAATGGAGATTTGAATAAAATTTTTCGAAAGAAGATTGTGTTGTCCATTTTTATGTGTTTGTTCATTCATTACGTAGGTTGAAAAGCGATTTTATGTAAACAAAACAAGACTTGAATTTTATTATAGTTCTAACTTCACTCGCGTGGCCGTATGCAAATATGTTTGTGTATTTTTGGCAATTTTGATTTCCAAATCAGTTTCTCAGGCATTTTTTGTCAAGCAACAACTGTATTTTTTAACAGTAGTCGTAATAGTTATTCTAGACGGAGAAAAAGTTGTTTTTGTGAACTTTTGTACGGTCTAAATGTACTGTGCAGACGGTCGGGTAATACTGTTTTTGAGAATTGCTAAAATTGAAAAATAGCCCGGTCGTCAATATTAATCTTAATTCTTGTGCTTCCGACCTTTCACCTATTAGTTAAGTTTCATCTTAGTTAAGCTTGTTCAGAGGGTCTTCAGAGGGCGCCGCTGTTAGGCTAAGCCTAACTATATATATTAATAGCAGCGAGCTATGTTACTGACCGAGGCTTTGTTTCTGTCATTGCAAGTTTGGGTAATTGCGATAATTATTTATTTCAATAGGAAACAGACAAACCTCGATTCATTTGCATGTTGACTGTTGTACATCCTGTACGTCTGAAAGCTTCAAGTTAAACACGAAGTTCCGGTATAAAAGGAGCCTGGCCTCGCCATTCTCACTTCCAGTGGTCAATCAACCACTGAAGCATTAACAACTGACAACAAACATGCGTCATAACTAAGACCATTGCTAACACAATTTGGAAAAACTTTGTGAAAGTTCTATCAGAAGTCTCTATGAACTTCTATTTCTTTTATTGCTTAGGTAAAATCTTGGTTTAATTAGATTTTTTAAGCAAATTATATTTAAAGGACGCGCAAGTTAACCACGTTTTGTGACTGAAAGACGCCTTAATTTGCATTTCACACCCAAAAGGTGTGAAATGGGGGAGGAGCTAAGCCTTTTATACCCGAACTTTGTGTTTAAGGTGTGTGCTGGGATTATACCTGCATGTCGAAGCTATTCATGTCATTTAATTGTGGGCACGTGCACACATTACTTCATTCAAATTAAGTGATATGAAACTTAAATGACTTAAATACATGGAGAAATTATTCGTTTTGACAACCGAGGCATAAAAAAAACATTTATTTCGAGACATGCATCTACTCATTCTTTATCGATCGACGTCGCCTAAATTCCGGGCATCCAGGGCCGTAGCCAGGATTTAACGGCAGACGAGGCAACTAAACTTAGCGCCGGAGGCGCTATTTTCTAGGGGTTCTGGGGGCATGCCCCTCCCCCCCCCCCCCCCCCCCCCCCCCAGGAAATTTTGAAATCTAGACGCCCGGAAATGCTATTTTCAGCAATTTCCTGGCAGTATTTTCCTCAAAAACACATTCAAAATCTAAGCTAAATTGGACACAGTTCATGTTCTCTATCAGTTCTTCAATTCAAGATTTCAACAGAAATAAAATTAAGAAACTCTGAAATGCTGTTTTTTTTGTTTCTAGCTCATACAAGACAAAGCGGTTACTTTCACACCCGTGGGGGGGGGGGGGGGGTACTCAACAATGTTTTGTACGGGGATGCTCCGCCCCGAGGTCCAAACCCTTACCCTTTCATATACCGTTTTTGACAGGGTACCCCTTTCATATACCTTTCATTGAAAATGGTACCCCTTTCATATACCTTTCGTTGAAAATGGTACCCCTTTCAAATAGCCTTTGCGTGCGTCTGTTTGATATATTTTGAAAGGCCCTTTTTATAATACTTAAATTGCAGTTTTCCCTACCTTTTTATGCTTCAACTCGTGTTTTCGCTACCATTTCCTATTCTTCGTAAAAACTCTACCCTTTCACATACTTCAACTCGTGAAATCCCGACTCTTTCATATACCTCGAGCCTCAAATAGGTACCCCTTTCGGGCGGAGCATCCCCGTATAGCCCATTATAGGGAGTACCCCCCCCCCCCCCCCCCCCCCCCCCCTCCCCGGGCTTTCACAATTCAAGCTGATATTGAAATTTCTTTCAGAGCAGTAAGAAAATTCAAAGAATTTAGTTTGAATTAGTCGAATTTGGTGTATTCGCTGCTAAAGGCCAAGGCGATTCTTCTGTGACCAGAGAGATCCCATCGCTTGAAGACTTGACTGTTATCATTCAATGTCTGGCGGTTTATATGGATATACGCCAAAGCGAGACCGTTAAGACTTGCATCAGCCATGCTTGTTCGGGACCAGGTTTTCAGCCTTCTCAGCGCGCTGAAGGAACGTTCACATGAGCAGGAACCAACTGGCAGTCAAAATAATCTGTAACATGGTGGAAATGTTTGGATAAAACTGTTCATTGCAATGCCCCACTGCTTCCTGCAAGCTTCGGATTTGTTTAGCAGCCAAGTTATTGTTTTTCATCTTCCAACGAAATAGCTGTTGTTTTTGGATTTTTGCCTAGACATCGTGACTCGCCTCGGCGCTGAATGCTAAACTCTTCTCGTGGCGCCAGCAAAGACGTCATTTGTACGTGTATGAATAGAAAACCAATGGAAAGCGTGCCGGCGGGAAAAATTGAACGAAAAACGGCAGCGTTTCACCGAGTACTCACAAGGCAATCTAACGAAATTTAAAACTTTCCGGCGCCTTCCACCGAATTGGCGCGAAAAGTAAATATGGCAAATCAATGCCCGGGCCTTGTTGACTTGCTTCAGATGCATGACGATTATTTTTCTGATTTTTTTTTATCGATACTACAGCTTTTTCCTTTATTCGCTCAACTTACCTGCATAAGCCAATGGAAAATGTTTTCTTTTTTTGGGGGGGGATAAAACTTAGACGAGGCAACTGCCTCGTCTTGCCTCATGCTAGCTACGGCCCTGGCATCGAGAGATGATTGATGGGGTTTGATTGTGAATTGAACGTTTTCTTTACTTAAAAAAACTGCGGGAGTGTCTTGCAGTTTTGCAAATATCTGTATTTTGTAGCTGATTGCATTTCTCATTTCGCTTTCAACATGATAAATTGGTTGCAACAAGCAATGTAAGAGCGCCATATGGAATTACAATATTTAAAAAAGAACTGTCGCGTGAGCTTTTTGGAGTCATTAAATATCATAACAAGTATTATGTTCTTGCGGTTTTATTTGAACAAACACAGTTTTTATTGACAAAATGCCAAAAAAATAGGTGTCAGAAGAGAAAATTTATCTTTGTTTCTTCTAATTAATAACCAAATACAAAATGTTCTATCGATAAAAGTAAATTATTTTGTATTTTAATAAATGTAGTAAACAGCAATCACTACATCTGAAGAAATGAACATAACCGGCCAACAGAAAATTTATTATATTCAGTTCAGGAATAAATGTATTGCCGTATGATTTACAGTGCTTTTAGATCTCCACGTACTGAACCGAGGCAAAGTCGACGGGGATCTCAAAACAAAAGTTTTAATTCCCAGATAAATATCCTGACATTTTAATAATACGTAAATATTTGGCCGCATTTCTTAAAATTCTGCAATGCCTGCATAACAAAATATTTAGTGCTGCAATTTTATGGATTATTTTACGACAAAATTAAAATCCCTTGCAAGGCACTGTTTCGTAGAGTTAGTTGATAGTTTCTTTATAATCTTTTTTTCCAGAACTATGAATTCTCCCTTTCAAAAGCTAGAAGTAGGGTCTTTATGAAGCAAGTTCTTTCTCTGCGACAAAAATTGATGGATTTCTTCAGTGTGACTTAAAGTGGAATTCTATGTAGACCATTCAGACAATTGTCTTGTGGAAATACTGTTCAATTTATTTTAAGGCTCACCTGCTTTCTCAACAGATACTTATGTTTGTGAAGCGTGTTTACATATCGAAATCATATTTTCCTCAATCAAATATTAAAAATTGCCATCCCGATAAAATCAGCAAAAGTTGCAATGTTTTGTTTTCTTAAATTCGGCAATTAAACCAATTAAAGTTTTATTATAACCGAGATTCTACCTCGCGGGATCTCCATTGTTTCGCTTTATAGGACGCGGCCAAAAAAAGTGTGACGGTTTCCAGAAATGACAGCTGGTGCAACGAACACAATTTCAATCCATAATCATGTAGCAATTTTGTTTGACTTACTAATATAGAGTGATTTTCTTACTAAATAGATTTTAATTAATTTATTTTGATCAATCGGAAACAAGTCAGCCAGGCGATTCGTTTGACGTTAAATTTGCTTATCAAATTATGTAAAATATGAATTTGGGTTCAAGGGAAATATAATTTAAACATATTTTTAAAACAATTTTATGTTAGGTAATAACAAAATTTACCAAAGTTGATCAGATGGTTTAACTATTTATTTACTTAACTAATTACTGTAAAGCCATAACATGTATTTTAATGAGGTTTTTGTGATTTGATCTTCGTGTCCCATGGTGATCTGGAATTTATTCTTAGAGTTTTATCGCTAAAAGATAAGGTTCTATCAGACACGAGAAAAAGTTTTGTGCTCCATGTGGTGGAAAACGATTAGTGGTTGGGTTCTTAAATCAAATTATCAGTCTTTCAACAATACTTTCTATGACACAAGTTTAACGAAATAGGAAGCTTTCCTATTTCGTGCAAAGCTGGTAAAATCAGATCATCGCGCGTGCACTTGAATCCCAGACACGCATCCCAACACGCCTATAACTTCTGACGCATGCGGTCGGAATATATCCGTAGATTCTAAATTATTGAAAAGAAAACAAATTAGTTGGTTAAAACAAGCTGTAGACACATTGTTATCACAGAGCAACGTTGGCTATAAGAAGCACTGTGTGTGCACGTTTGGCTCACGGAACAAAGCCGAGGTATATCATACTCGACGTCGAAAACCTTACTGAGTGTCAGAAGAGATCATCAGTGTGTACCCAACAATGACAGCCTCAAGAACCTTGCTTATCCTCTTGCTTGCGTCTATTTTAGTGGCTCGTGTGACAGTGATTTCGGCAGATTCCAATTCTCTTCTTGATCAGCTTGGTAAGTTTGTTTCAATATTGACAGGGGGGTTTTATTAAAGGGACTAATATCATGATATGGTGTTTTCATCATGGCCTGAAGGGCTTGCTTTCAGCTTATTTGTTATTTTGAAACGAGAAACAAAAATTCACCAACGGTGATAAAAGCACAAGAGACAAAATATCGACTAAAACAGTCAAACTTGTCACGAAATCAAATTTGATGAACTGTAATTCACTTCCATCTTTATAATCCTGCACTTTATCTCCAAACTACTGCTTCTGGTTTCTTCTATAGATTTTCTTTTTATCTAAATTAAGTTGCATATTTGGTGGAAATGGCAACATAACATGAAAATAACGTAAGAGAAATTTTGTTATTTTAGTGGCGGGACAGTGTCCTTTTAAGTGAATAATTGATCTGCGAGTTGACTGACTGTCAGCCTAGCCGACCCAGAGAAATGCTGTGTCCTTTTTTATATTTTATTTTGAATTATCTACATTTCACAAAGTTATTTTATTATCTTGATTTTAGACGATGCTCAAGACGATGCTCAAGACGAATTTCGTCGTGCATTTGGTAAGTTATAACCATTAATTGTACTGACTGACTCTAAGCTACCCTACATAAGTTACTAACTAACATGAGAAATTATGACCTTAACTGAAAAAGAATATTAAACTTGTAGGTAAAGTGAACGTGAAATACGTATACGCACGTGATGTCAGCGGTTGGCCCGTGCAGGACAAGAAAGATTTTTAATTGCGGACAACTGCAATTTTGAATTTGGCAATAAGACGACGTTAGTCGCCGCAGTTATTTGTTATTAATTACACTTTTAATTAAAGCTTTCTCCTTTTACGGGATAAGCCCTTTTTCGTTGTTCCCCTTATAGTTATTTTTAGTTCATTGCAGTTGTGAACTACCATTTTAGATTTAAATTTAAAACACAAAGCAGTTTCCAGGACGTGAGCAATCAACATTAGGACTTCAAGTGTGACATGCCTTTTAACTACCAAACCAACCGTCTGTAGTCTCTCTGCAATTATTTTAATCACTGTATGCTATTTTTCCTCTTTTTTTTATTTTCAGGTGGTTGCCACGATGAACTTTCACGGCAATTTTGTAGAAGAATGAAAAAATTTTGTTCGTACGGCAACAAAAACGGAAATTTTATGAGGCAAAGGTGCCGTTTTAGCTGCGGCTGTCCATAATGCAATGCAAGGTGGGTTGGCTGAATTTTTGGATAAAACAAATAGTCCTTTCTCGTTTCACTCAGTCCCATGCAAGGGTAAAATTTCTGTGAAAAGGTTCCAGTTTAATTTCGAAAAATAAACAGCTCCTAAGAGTAAAACCGATTATAAACTTTTGCATGTTTGTTCATGCATACTTTTGATTTCCATTCGCATTTTAAAAAGTCATTAATTCATTACAAAAGGATATCGGATAAACGCCTTCCTAAGATTATATTTTTATACCCAATTTTAGAACTATCGGTTTTGATTAAACGTGCAAAATGGAAATGATTGCAAAGGCTATTTTAAATTTCTTAATTTCTTGTTGTTGTTGTTTTTTTCACAGAATGCTGTTTATGGAGATTGAGTAGAATTAAAGAGGATAACAGACAACAGGAAAATAACACACTCAACTTTGCTTCTTTCTGTAATAATTGTTTGCGTATAATAAGTTATATCAATAAAGCAATACTAATCAAATGAAAATAATACTCTCTTCATTCCCTTGTATTACACTATCCTGGGATGTTTGGGTATGTACTGCTCGTTAGAACGTGCATATAGCCTCCGAAACAACAAGATGATCTTCAACCCCGAAATGATCCACAAACCAACCGCGAAATAATCCTAGCACTCACTCAGAAATGATAAAAAAAATCGACTCCGAAATGACCCCGACCAAGAACGGATAAGAAATAATGATTTTTGCCTTCAAGGCCAGATCGTGATGTTTGCGAGTCTCTTATTGTCAAAGTATCGCTATGGGTTGACTGTCTAGATATATATCGTCGCTCACTGTGGCAATATACTTAAAATCAATTGTGACGGTCACAATCTTACACAAAACGAGGAGCCCAAGGAAAAGGAACTGAATGAGAAAATAGTTTAAAATGCTATATATGCTGTTTAAAGATGCTTGCCTATTTCATTCACTACTCTCTAAAAGTCCTAAAACATAAAATAGTTTCGGGAAAAACAATTATCTGAAAACTGAAGATCCTGGATATCTGAGATTTCCCCGCGCGGTCAATGTGTGAAGACTAAATAAAATCACCGGCAGTCCGACCTCAAGATAACAACATGAGCGACAAACGTCACTTGCTTAGAAGCAGCATTTAGCAGTATGCCAATCACAAGGTTTGATAACTGAATGTATAAAGAACTTTATAAAGCAGTTTTCACTTGGGAAGTCGTTAATAAAACCAAAGTAATTACTTTGGCGCCAGAGAAAGCAGAGGCAGCCAAACCAATGAATCAATGAGAACTCGAAGCAAATACATGTGGCCGACGCCAAGCATGGAAAAACGCGAGCGATCAAGTCACGATTGGTTTTGGTTACGCAATCACAAGCGTAGCAATGCAAAACCAAAGCATAATGCGAAATTGCTTTCGATACTCAATTGAAAACCACTCTGAGAGCACAACAGATTTGTTCAGAAAAGAGTAACATAACTGATATAAAACAAATGAATGTTTTTGTAACATCTTCTGCATCGAGCGATTCAAGCTTTCTGCAGAGACAATCGCGGTGGCCAATTCCAGTTATTTTTTCTCTACATGGCCAGAAATCGCGGACATTTGAGTCCGCGTACCGGTGCGCGGCTTCGCTTACAAAAATAGGAATTCAAGATGGCGGACAGAAACCGCTTTTTGTTTCTTTTAAAAGGTATACAAAATGCAATAATACATTTGTATAACTGTAATTGCTGCAATTGATATTAAAACAAAGTTTTTAAAACAAAGTTTTTAAAACAAAGTTTTAATATCCACTTTTTTAGGATTTAATTGGAATTTATCATTTAAAAAAAAAAAAATTTTTTAGGTCATATAATGGATGTATAGACGACAGGTTTAAATAATAAAGCAGACACGCCTGCGGTCGAACACAGAGACGAGACATCGGTTCAATAAAGACAGTCAATGGCGACCAAACATGGCGGAATTTGCTGCAAAATGCGAGTTTTTTGCCCAAGAATACGACATGTGGTTCTCGGATCAACACACACGAGACGCTCGCGTGACATTTGATATCTTCGCTTTCGGTAGAACTGATTTGTGCTACTCTGAACTGTTTTTGAAGGCAAAAAGCAGGGCGAAGAAAAGAGCATCGAAGGTGAAAATTGGCCAAATGGTACATCATACGGTGCTTGTCCTCAAACGAGAGCGGCACTTGAGATATCCCGATCATGTTATCTACTATGGCGGATCAAAATCTGTTCGGGATGCAAATATTGGATTTCAAGCCTCTGAAATACAGAGCATTGTATGAGCCAAGCTTCGAAAATAAACATCGATGAAAGGCAGGGCCAGTAACATTTGTTAATGAAAAACAACTAATCAGAATAGCCGAGGAAGCTTTCAAGAACTCGACCAAAGCGCGACACTTGTTCCCGGTAAGACAGAACTTGCTCTATTTTATTTTGTTTTATTTCTGTCATACATTTCCTTTAAATGTTTGGCGGCCATATTGCCAAGTAAACCCGCGCGTGCGCCGTTGCGATGACCGGAATTTCTGGCCATGCGGAGGCCATGTCTACATGTACACTGCCAGTTGCCCCTTTTCAGTCAGTCAAGCGGGCGAGCTCATCACGAAAGCAAGCTCGGCGAGACTGGAGCGAGCGAACGAGTCGACGGGAAACTGCCTCTTCCCCAGCGCCCCCTTGGCTTATTACTTTCGTTCGCTCGGGTTGATTGTCGAACACGTGATTTGCTCATCCGCTCGACTATCCAGAGAGGGACTGCTAGCTGTCTAGGCCACGTCGTGTGGATATTTCTCTTTTAATATAATAACGACTGCGTACTTACGTAAAATTTCATCTAAGTTTTTGACAGTGGTTGGTGGTACTTTTTAGGAGTATACATTGTATATAACTTAGAGTTTAACTTTCTCAGACTTGACATCATCTATCGGGGTATCGACTTTTCAAATTAAATGACACCTTACCTGACATCAATAATTGCAAACTGAAACTTTATTATTTTAAACGTGGTCTATGTGATACTGACTATGTTCCGGTTACACTAACCGACATGTACATCATCGCGGTTCCCAAACACAGTTCACGATATTCAGCCATTGGAAAGCGCATGCACGAGGACTACGGAATTTCGAAGCCGCATGTAACTAAAAGCTTTTCGGTACTTAAAAAGTACCGAAATAAATTTGACTGTCTCATTTAAGAGATGCGTTTAATCAAAGAACTCAAATGAACTTCATGAACGTGCAATCAGACTCTACCGAGCTAAGTTACTTTAGATAACTTTAGTAAGACTCCAAAAATGGGGCAGCATTAGATCCCATCCGCCTTAGCCACCTCGGACACCTATTGAGAATTACACTTTTAAGTGTAAAAAAGAAAATCTAAACTCTCCACTCAGGATTGAACCTGTCACCTCAGCTAAGTTTAGGCTTACATAGCGGACCGTACCAGAGTACCACCTAGCTTCTCGGGTTGCTTAGGTCTAAATTTAACAAGAGGCTCCAAGCAGCCTATACTCATGCGCATGCGTAAGAAAGTTTTATGATATATTTCAAACATGATAAGAAGATGTCCGACATGGAGAAGAGTTACTCCTTTCATTCCGTCATCGTTCCTGAAAACCACATTGTTTACTATTGAATGTTTTGTAAATGAAGGCTGTACCACAATGAAGCCAGTGCCTCTTCTAAGTTTTATATATACCTAACGTGAACATTAGTAATGTAAGTAGGGTTGTAGGAGACGCTGTCGTGACACTTCAGTAACGCTATTTTACCGGAAGTGAGAGTAGCCGAAAGTCACTAAACAGGAAGTGTAAATGGCAAAGCTATGAACCGGAAGTGCACAATTTAAAATATGCGTTCATAAATTTGTATGCAAAATCGTGACCCAAACAATAATAATAATAAAAACAAAATTAAACAAGAGGCTCCAAGCAGCCTACACTCATGCGCATGCGTAAGAAAGTTTTATGATATATTTTAAACATGATAAGAAGATGTCCGACATGGAGAAGAGTTACTCCTTTCATTCAGTCATCGTTCCTGCAAACCACGTTGTTTACCATTGAATGTTTTGTAAATGAAAGCTGTCGTGACACTTCAGTAACGCTGTTTTATCGGAAGTGGGAGTAACCGGAGGTCACTAAACAGGAGGTGTAAATGGCAAAGGTGTGAACCGGAAGTGCACGATTTAAAATATACGTGCATAAATTTGCATGCAAAATCGTGACACAAAAACTATCAATAATAATAATAAAAAGAAAAAAAAAAGAAAAACTAAGGGCATTTTTTAACTCATTGCGCTTTGCGCATGAGTAAAAAAAGAAAAACGAAGGGCATTTTTTTAACTCATTGCGCTTTGCGCATGAGTAATATATAAACTGCTAACCCTAACCTCAACTGAAAGCTAACCAGTTACTCCGTTATATAAGTCTCAATAAGGTGTTCGAGGTGGTTCAGGCAGATGGGATCTAATTCTCTATTTTCGAATTGCCCATAATACACTTTGTTTGCCCCCCAAATTTTGCATAAACTATTGTTTTGAAATGCACTTGGGAATATGCAGTCCTCCCAAGAGCATTTACAAACAATAGTTCATTATGCAAAATTTGGGGGGCAAACAAAGTGTATTATGGGCAATTCGAAAATAGAGAATGCTAACCCCAAAAATGTCAATTATTTCTTCACTAATTTATATTCATCTTCTATGTTAGACACATCGAAGCGTCGTTTCGCCGGCGCGCGCTTAAATTTTTTTGTTCTTAATGTTGAATACGCAAGGATTACGTCGTACACTTTACATCGTAATATTTGGTAGCAGTAAGACATGCTAAACGTCTTGGAGGTGTTTGTATGTCTAAAAGTTTCATTGGAGCAGCAATGAACGCTATAAATTCCAGGTGTTAGCGACTAAAATAAAAATTATTTCAATTAGAAGGATAAGACTGTTGTTAAACAGACTTCTTATTGCAGTCGTCATTTTTTATTTCTCGTTTTAAGCTTATCGCTGCTTATGTCGTTCTATAAATAATTCTTGAGACGATCGATATAAGCTGATGAAAGGTTTGAAAAAACTCTAAATGCTGCAAAAAAGAAGGTAAAATTTCCGTAAAACCCCACACATTAATTATGCATGTTGTGTTATTGTTTGTCTTTAAGCGTTTCATTGTTTCGGCTTTTCTTTCAGTGTTACGAACGGTATGCATAACCAGTGTATGGGGTTATACAGAAATATTTCCAAAAAGAAAATACACAAAATTTAAGTAGTATGTTAATACCATGAAACAGTGACGAAAGGAAAGGGTATTTTGTATGAGCAAATTAATGTAATTGCGACCCTGCTTAGTATTCTCAATATCATACAAATATGAATTAAAATGATTCCTTAAACCCCCTGCTAAAAATAGTAAAATAGGGTTATTTGTTTATTCGAAAAACTGAACTAACTATGTAAATGCCTAAATATTTAAATGCAATTCATGCACTCCACCACTTACGGTACACAAACGCTCACACTATTTAATACTACGTCACATTGTGCTCTGTGAATTGCTTATCCTTTTACTAGGTTGTCGCAACGTCAGTCAGTGACATCAACAACACTACCAGTGCCTTTAAGGATATCTCTCACCCGCTCAGGCGAATCTACTAAAGTATCACCACCATCGACGAGAGTTTCCATGCAGTACAGTTTTCCAAAAATGGAAAACTGTACTGCAGATGAAGCTATCACGCGCGTGCTTAACCATGAACGCATTTCATCAAAAGGCATACCCGTTTTTCTATCTACTGTGAACATATTTCTTTCTATCACCGCATCCCTGGGTAACGTCTTGATCCTAATAGCTCTTCACAAAGTGACTTCTGTTCATCCAACAACAAAACTATTGTTTCGATGCCTGGCAGTCACTGATCTTTGCGTTGGTCTTATTTCGCAACCACTCTTTGCCATCAGAGTGCTAAATGGCGTTGTCAAGTTAAACTGGAATACTCTATACTACGTTGTCAAAGTAGAAGAAGCCTCAAGTTTTATTCTCTGTGAAGTATTTGCCTTTACATCTACAGCAATAAGTATGGACAGACGCCTCGCTCTGTTGTTAGGCGTGAGATACAGACACGTTGTAACTTTGAGGCGAGTTCGCGCAGTCATAACCTGTTTTTGGATTATTACAATTTTAGCCGTATTTAATTACTTAATGTTTGATAGTTATCGCATCACCTTAACTGCAGCCATAATCTTCGCAATCCTTTCTGTAATATTCTCAGTCTTTTCTTACACAAAGATCTTGCTTACTCTAAGACAACATCAAATTCAAGTACAAGACAATGTTCAGCCGAACGGAGGAGGAATTCCAATGAACATAGCACGATACAAGAAAACGGTGTTGAGCATAGCTTGGGTGCAGCTGGGTCTAGTGGTATGTTATCTTCCATCTACGGTAGCTGTTACAATAATAGAGATCAACGGATGGAACTGTACGAGCGCGCATATCGTTTGGAGTTGGGCATCAACGCTAGTCTTCTTAAACTCGTCTCTAAACCCGTTCCTGTATTGCTGGAAAATCGGAGAAGTGAAACATCACGTTAAGAAGACAGTAAGACAGTTGTGTTGTTTGTCAAGTTAAGTTATACAGATTGACCTACTCCTAATGAAACGAAACTTACCAAGAGCGGACAAATAGACGAATCAGCAAAGTGATGGTCAGTGAAAGCTTTGAAAGGAATTTTACATTGTATACATTCAATTTACGAAATAAGTTATTTCAGTCGATTTCAGACCAGCTCCCTACGAAGTTTAGAAAGAACGCCGACAATTTTGAAATGTTTTGTATTAGATAATGTACACAAATATAATTGATATAACTAAACGGTATGTATCATCTCAAACATAAAAATACAGTTTCAGGGCGTAAACTAAAGGGAACTATTAAATAAGTTGAACTCTTTGGAGAGCTTTAAAATAATATAAAGGCGTAATATGGGTTATGTTTAAAAGCTAGTTATGAACAAATTAAACACGCCAATTAATTTCAACAGCTGCTAGTTATCCATGTTGAAAATTGAGATCATTAAAAACAAAACGCCGGGTTAAAAGCATGAAGCCGCAACCGTGATGAATAACGGGATTTTGCTAAAGAGCATATTACTTTAGTCTTTAGAGTACTTTTTTTTTTCTCATATTGTAGTTGATAATCACTTTGTGCAATAAACAACTCATCCCTGTACTTAATTGCAAATTGTAATAAGGACGCGTTTTGTAATTCTGTCGTAATTTGTAATAGCGCTTGTCACTTTTCGTAATAACGCTTGCCAAAACTTCTAATAACACACAAATTTAAATTGCCCATAACACATTTCACTCTATCAAAATTGCAATAATACTGTACTTTCTAGAATTGTAATAATTTGTAAAACTCGGTAATTAACGGTTGTCGCGTTTTGTAATATCTGTCTTAGATTGTGACAATGTTTGTTTTTAAAATGTGTAATATGCACACCAATCTTAAATTGCAATAAGACCGTTGTCTCAATTTGTACTAAGAAGAACTGTCAAGAGTTGTAATTTAGCCTTTTTTCATAAACCTCGATGCCTTCACCTTGTGTAACCTATTTCGAAACAACGCAACCATCGCAGATTGTAATTATGCCACGTCGAATTTTGTAATATTCAATATTATCTAGCAGAATGTAAATCTTTTGTAGCTTCAACTTGTAACAAAGTTTGTAAATGTAATGTTACTGGGTCATTCAACTAGTAAATCCGTAATGCAAAATGCATTTATACGTTCGCGTGAATCCGCCCAAAAAGGAAGCGAAGTCATGAAGGCGGCCGAAAAAAACTGCAGAGACCCTCATTGATGAGAGACTCGCGAGTCGCAAATCTCGCGCACGAATATCAACGCTTCGCGCTTATCCTCGAGAGTATTGGCATTTCGCGCCTCCCCCGCTAGTCTTACAGGGAATACCTATCTTTTTCTTTTTACATACCGTAAAGTTCCGAAAGTAACGACCGTCGTTACTTTCGGATTTAGCAGCCTTTTTCTATCGCAACTTTCGGAGGGCCGGTACTTTCGAGGGGGGGGGGGGGGGGGGGGGGTCGGTATGTACCTTTAAGAGTTATGTATTGTCCTTTGAATAGGAATGTCAAAGATCATTATAATCATTAAAAATAAACCTCGTATTAGTTTGGTATAGCTTGTTATATCTATCATTTCCGTTATTTCTTGCTAAAAAGGGAAATTACTTTTGAGGTCACTCCTTTCAGAGAGTCGTTATTTTCGGGGGTTCGCTTCTTTCGGGATTTGCTAACACCTGTGAAATTTTATCGCATACTTTCGGAGGGTCGCTACTTTCCGGGGGTCTTATTTTCGGAACTTTACTAATCTGATAAGAATGTTTCACCAACGTAGCAAAAAGGAAAATCAATATAAAGTATCCCTCACAATGTCTAAACAGAAGCGTTTTTAATTATTATTTTTTGCATAAGTTTTGTTACTGTTATTTTTCCCTATCCATTTTCAAGCCTGGCAATAAATTGATACCCATTTTCATACCAAAAATAAAGAAAAAACATTTCAACACAAAACTGAAAAAACAACTCATACCCATTGGGGCCGTACACACCTATACAGTTTATACTATTTTATCCCATGTCTTTGGTAGCAATGGAAAGTCTCCGACAATTTTTGGATATAGTTACAACGCTAGTTAAAACTGTGTGGTCAATTTCTGAATTTTTCCAAAGTTTAGCGCGCGATGACTTCTCATTCGACCGAGAATGTTCCTAAAATTTCCGATGTTTATCTAAGGTCATTTTAACGATTTCGTTCATTTTGCAAAAATTTCCGAACATTACCGAAGATAACCGACGAAAATACGAAGATGTTTTGATTATAGCCCATTTGTATATCTTGTTCAGATCAGCCACTTGCTAGTTCAATTTACGACGCCGAGAGACTACCGTTGAATACAACCCGTGGCATACCGCAGTGCCAGTGCCAGTAGTCACGGCACGGGATTAAGGTCGCGGGGGACAGGTTTCGCTCATCAGTATGCATTTATGAAAAGAGTATGCATGAAGTGCAACGGCTGATACCGAAAATGCGCGAAATATTCATGTTTCTGCATCAATAATTGCACGTGCAAAGCACTGTCTGGTAAAATACACTATTTTGCAACGCATTGTTCTTTCTGCATGAAGTGCCATAAATATATTTTTCACATTCATGTTTGCTCGGGAAGCCTTCGGAAGCGTAAAAGCAAGCAATTTTGTGTTCAAGAATTCAGCGATGATATAGAATTTTATGAGATGATACGGCAGGGAAGTAAACTAGGTGTATTGTAGATTGTCATATCTGACGCAAAATTTTTAAATAGGCTTTCAAAAGGAAGATTTGAGGCTTCAAATTCTAACATGGACAATTTCACTCCTTCAAAGACTAATAACTTTTTATTACTGTTGAAATAAAAAAATCGGCTTCAGATATGACACAAAAGAGGTTTTGACGAATCAGTGAGTAGTGAAATCAACTTGTCTCATATTCTTCTTGAGGAGCAAACTTGGACACAAAATCACGTTTTACAAATTTTAACTTACGTACGTTACAGCATTACCGTAAAGCGCGATTCATTGAATAAAAAAATAGTACTGGTAAATGGTAAACGCCCATCATTCCCAATATATCTGTCAAGTTTTAGCGAAATCGGCTTCTAAAGGCCCAAGATATAAAGCTTTTAAAAGTGATACTCCTGCCAAAAGTTTGCCTTATGAATTTATTCATGGCCATGTATTAGTAGAGATTTAAAAAATCAATTGAAAAGGATATAATACTATGTTAAAGGCAACAGTTACACACTCCGACGACACATCTGGATGCAACTGTTACCCTTATTAGTAGAGATTTAAAAAAATTAATTGAAAAGGATATAATACTATGTTAAAGGCAACAGTTACACACTCCGACGACACATCTGGATGCAACTGTTACCCTTATTAGTAGAGATTTCAAAAATTAATTGAAAAGGATATAATACTATGTTAAAG